>JBBIGC010069893.1:0-10744 GCA_037576955.1 Lepidarchus adonis
GGTTGGTTCAAAGAGATGTGACTTGTGTGTGAGTGATCAGTTGGTGGTTCCTCTACCAGAGAGAACCGCTACAATATGTTACCAATGACAGTAAGTGTCTTCTGCCATTCACAGTTGCAGCAATACAGCCAGAGAAAAAAATGGACAGCGTTGTTTTAGAAAAGATGAACAATAGACATTGCATTTGAGTTTATCATTTGTAGTTTAGAGGTTAAAACAACACAGACTAAATGTGTATTTTGCCACAGCCTTTGTCGTATAGACATGAGACTAGGTTCTAGATAATATGCATGTTGCATGTTGATCCAAACTTTAAGAGGGACCCGTAGAGTCAAAACAAAGAAAACCAAAAAATAGTAACTACATACCTGGATCTGCACCTCTCTAAAACCTTTAAAATATCCATTATATAACACAAGAATAGAAGAATTCTTGCTATAAAGAATACAATACATTGCATAGCTAAAAATGTGTGAAATGCAATTATCACATCCCCAAACTAACTGCCAGAAGCTTCAGCTTACATTACTGTCTGATGGCAGCACCACCACGAGTCTCAGATACTGGCTCTGACAAGATCTACAGGGAGGATGGAAGGCGTTGGATTATAGAAATAGCAGGTTGCTGTAGAACGCCATTTGGTCCTGGCATATGAAAGAAACCCTCAGAGATGGCAAAACAGACAACAGTGTTGTGAAGCCAGTGTCTGAGCCACAGATGGATCTGTTTGGGGAGCCTTGTCCTAGTTTAACGCTTGGAGGTTGGGGTTCACACGCTGAACACATACATCCACACTGTTATTGATCCCATACTGCACTCTTCCCACACACAGCTGGTGCAGGCTGAAAATATCTCTACACGAAGGTCTCAGCAAAAAAAGCACTTTATCAGCACTCGTCAGCCAGTATCTAGTAGGCAATCACTAGTAGGCAGTTCTTCTGGTCAAGGTTTTGCCTCAGCATTGCTTGTTTGGACGTTATTGTGCGGTATATGTGCAGTATTAGGCCTGATATCATTCTTTGAGAGTATTAAAAATGAAATTCTCACATAGTTCTCACATAGTTATGCAAAGATAAGACAGATGGTTAAGCAAAAGCAGCATAAATTAACATTGATACAACTGCAAAATGAGCTCAATTGCAAATCATGCAAATGCATGGGCCACAAAAAGTTAGTTGAGGCCCTGCTGGCCAAAAGCAGATGGCTAAATACGCATATTAACAAAATGCAGTAACAGCTACCTAACTTATGCTAACTTGTGTATAAATAATATTGATACTGCATTTCGCCAACGATAAGTTGCAGCTTATACATAAGTTTTACAAAACTGGTATTGGGTGAAGTTTGCTTAAACGGGGCGTCCTATCTAAAAACATGAAAACACATTTGCTAAAAGTATAATTCAGTACAAAAAGACGGCATCCACAATGATTAGTTGAATTTAAATGTGCTGTTTACTGCAGCAATGAACAGTTAGAAAAGAAACACAAAACAAAGATCAGATCAGTGACGATCTCACTTAATTGGCGCCAAATCCAGACTCACAAAATTTTTCAGCCTTTTGCTACATTACATTACATCCTAGTGTATAATACAAACTGGAAAAACTCAATTTAACACAAATAAAGGGAACAAAATTTTATTGTTGGCTGGAAAAGATGAGTACTGCAGTACCTCAATCATCCGTCTACATGTAAAGTCTTCAGTATAAAATCAGCAACACTGAAACACAAAAACTATTAGGCTTAACTTTCTTCAAATTCTTGAAAATCAGATCTGTAAACGTCATTAATTGTGACCTGTGCTGCTTTGCTGTCTCTGATGTCGGACACGCGTTCTTCTCAGAAATTGCAGACATTGCTTCTCAAACGCAACGACCTGGAGCTTAAATTCTGCAGCGAAGTTCTTGCGTTGCGACATGATATCAGTAATCATAATATCATAAGTTCCAAATTTCATCAATTTAATTGTTTATGATCAACTACAGTATAATATCACTACTGGTATAGAATTATCAGATTAGATGTTTCTACTTCAGATCAGTAAATTCAGTGACGCTGCAGATAATAACATGGGGCTTATCTTAGAGTTTTAAAACATAAATGAGCATTTTCTGTGGCTAATGGGCGAGGAGATAATCAGAATGAACATTACCATTTCTTATGATCTGACACTTTCATCTGGTGCAGAATCAAGGCCAAGATGGTCAAGAAAATGTTGTATTTAAGTCGTATTGATTGGGACCTGCAGACAGAGCTTTGCGTAAGGACCTAGAAACACCTTTCCGTACCCACAGTCTGGCGGAAATCAATGTTCAGTGAGTAAAGGTTTGTTTGAGGCAAGCTGCAGTTTGTCTTGGTAATTTGTGAAACTTGGAGGAGGAGCTGAGAAGAAAGCAATCAAGCTGTGTAGTAACCATCAGCCATCTGTGAGCAAGCAGCTCATGCAGTGTTTGCATATCAGATTTAAAATTTTTATAACAGAAAATAAAGTAGAATTTCAATGACAACAAACAATACACATTGTAATAAGTGATATTCTGCTGCCTCAGTTGTATAAGCCTGTAACGGTGTATTTCACTGTGCTGTGCAGATTCAGCTGCATTCAATTCCACAGGGTTCCTAAGCAGCAGTGTTTCCAACACACTGGGTGTAGGCGTCCTTCAAACTGCAGGTGATGAAATATCTGCAATATAATCATCAAACATAAATCAAATTGTTTTTTCAGAGACCTGAAATGACCAATAGCTAAACTAACCTTTCACTTCCTGCAAAGCTATAAATCACGCCATACACAATCTGCAGCACTTGGTCTGGTTTGGAATCTCTCTTTCAATGTCTGAATACCCAGTGTGGTCTTCTTTACAGGAAACTGAAAGAAAATGCTCCTCAAACAACAATGCACCATAGTGACACACACTGCCACATAATGAGTCAGACTTAAATTATTTGTCATTTTATTTTTTGTCTGTTTTGTTCTGTTCAGTTTGGCATAGCTGATGCCAAATCTGCTGAAGAGTCAAAGGGCCCATTATGAGTGTGGTGGTCTGGGATGATTTCATGGGCACTGGAGACACAGAGGAAAAAATACACTGTAAAGGTGACGGGGCCGTAACTGAACCCAATGACTTTATGTCTCTGAGGGTTTTAACACAATAAAAAAAACTGAAATAAGGGAATTGTCAACTGTAAGATAGATTGTGTTAAAAGAAAGCAAAACATAAAAAAATATTTGTGAAATACCATGGTCCCTCACTGTATCGCGGTTAACCTTTCGCAGATTTTTTTGCAAGCTTTTTTTCCTAGTGTGTTCTGCATCCTGATTGGCTTTAGACCATTGTCAATCAATCTCCTCTGTGCCGTGTCTCCTGTACAGTACAGAATTAGTTCGGTTTGTCAAATTTACATAAATCTATGATCACTAGCAGTGTGACTACAAGATTTCTCCTCAACAAACCCAACAATGTCAACGAAACGTTTTACGCCGTGAAAGGCAGAGAAAGACGCTAACCAGACATGCTAAAGGAAGGTAGAATTTACACGACTGAATGGTGCCAGGACTTATTTTTCTATGAAGGCTTGACCTTGAGGGTGTAAACTAGAGAAAAAAGTGTGAAAATGTTCATGCCTGTCTGAGAAAAGTGTATAAAGTGTGTAGTGAGGGGTTCTCCAGCCTTAAAACATCTATAATAATTATTAATAATTATATATATAATATATATATAAAAATAAAACGTACTACTTTGCGGATTTTGTCTATTGCGGGCTATTTTTTAGAACACATCTCCTGCGATAAACGAGGGACCACTGTATTGCATTTGCAGCCGCAATTCAGTATCTTTTTCTGATGGAAACATGCAATGCAAAAACTGTGGAAGAACTTAATGAAGATATTAATGACAATCTAGCTTTTACATTGCACCTTCCCAAAATATTAGCCATAATATTAAAGAAACATAACTTTACTTTTTGGAATCTGGTTTTAGAATCATCATTAAAACTTTAGGTTCCAGTGACCTGATTTACTATCCTCCCGTTTCTCTTGTTTGCCGCTGAGATGTTTCTGCACATTGAGGGACAGTAAATTGATTGGACATGGTTTGTAAAGGCACACACCTCTCTATAGAAGGCCATACGTCCAAGGAACTTAGAGACATGGCTGTTGCAAAGGACTGATCTGGAGAAGGTTACAAAAAAAATTCTGCTGCACTGAAGTTTCCCAGAATCACAGTCTCCATAATTCTGGCACAACCAGGACTCTTCCTAGAGCTGATAGCACGGCCAAAGTGAGGTGACTAAGAACCTGATGGTCACTCTGAGATCCTGTCTGGAGATGAGACTAAGTACAACCATAACTGCAGTGCTCCACTGATCTGGACTAAAGATGAGTGTGTCTCTGGTCTGAGGAAACTGGGCACAAATCTAAATGTTTTGCCTGGAGGAAGCCGGTGGAGTGGGGCAGTCAATTAAATTTACCTTCAGAAACATATCAGTAGCAAACCAGAGTGCTGTTGCAAAAGGTCTGAAAATTTATGCAAATATGTACAAAATTGTTTTTTGTATTTTGTTTTGACATTTGACTTTATTATGTGGATATGAGATTAGATTAATGAGGACATTTGTATTTAAACTGGTTTTAGGATTGGGCAGCAAGATTACAATGAAAAATTTATCTGAATGCTTTCTGAACCTACTATATATATATAGGCAGTTGCCACAGACAAAAACTGCCAGTAAAATTCATATTAGCATATTAACATATAATTTAGGTGTATTTAAAAACAAATGTCAAAAAAATATTTTTTGTATACATCAAGTAAAATATAGATGTATGCTAATATATATGAATATAGATGTAATGATGTATGCTTCTTTTTTTGCAGTGATACGCTTCAAATTTCCACAATGCAAATTTCAGCAATTTAGGCAACAATATTTATTTATCTTTATTATATGAAATACCTCACACTCACTTGTGAAAGTAGAATAATAGTTACATAGAATATGGAAGGTCTATCATTGTGTACATTTAGTCCCACTGATGACACACCCAGATACATCCATGACATTTCTCGTTGGAAGATTAATTGAAAATTGAAATAGAAAAATTAATATTCTGATAAATGTAATTAATGCGCTGGCATGATCTCATTACACAGCTTAAATGTCATTACAAAAAATCTAAGCTTGCTAAGCAGAAATACAAACATAGTTTTGTTTAAAAAGAGATTTATCCTGAATTTAATGGTTTTAAGAGTGTAAAAGGCATTGAATTAGACATATTAATGCAAACAGTGTATCGTGCCTGTTGATTTCTTCAGGTTAATGTCTTACTGTAATGTGTTGTTGTGAAGGAGCTGGAGGCTTGGACAGATTGGACAAACACCAAGCAAGACCAAAGGACATAGGGGTATCAATACTTTAACAAAATGAGGGACACCTGGTGTGGGGCAGGAACAGAGCACATGAATGGACAAAACAAAGACGGGTGTGACATGGGAAAGTCCAGACTCTCTGCATTCTGTCAATGCTAAACTACAGAAATTTTAAAAGTATTTGACATCATTTAGCCTGATTTTGTGATTTTATCGAAGTGAGCCAATAGCCACATAAGAAAATGTCGTATTACTTCAATAGGTTAACTGGCTCATTAGTTGTATGATATTATCAGCTAATTTGATGAATTGGCAAAACTTTCACCAGTGTCATCAATAATTGGTATCATATTAAAAATGAAATGTAGGGCAAAAGAAAAGCATTTTTCCCCATGAAGACATCTGATAAACCAATTTACAATCATATCATACAGTACAGCACTGTACAGGGGTTCCGTTCCTCAGCATGTGTCGTAAGTTGAATTTTGTCGTAAGTCGAAACCCCATACATACTCATCTACGTGTATAATTCCCTGGGGTGATTCCTCTGTCAGTCCACCAGAGGGAGACACTCACCCGCCTAAAGCTCTGTTTAGCCCTTTTCTGATCAATTTATTACATTCACTTTCACTTCCACTTTGACCTTCACACCATTAAAAAAAGCATTTGGGGCATCCTCGTAACCACGAATCATCGTAAATGGATTGGCAGTAAGTAGAAGGCCCCCTTGATTTAAACGGACTTTACCAATATTGGTAAATTTAAGGCTGATCCTTAAATGCCACATGCTTAAAAATAGCATTGTGTTAGCTCTGTGGTTTCTTAAAAGTTTTTCTCCCTGCAGAAAAAAATCTTAAATTGTTCGTATTTTGGCCCTTGTCATGCTCACCTTCTAAAAACTTGCAGATGCCCATTTACCACACTCCTTGATAAACAAATAGCATTCAGTATAACAGAGAAAAGCACTGAGCAGTGATTGTACATAATTGCCCCACATGCAGGAAATGCCTCTTGACAACTAGAACTATCGTAGCTAAACAGCTGTCATAATCAAGCACTGAATTTGGCATTGTCACAGAGTTCCAGACCCTGCTGAAATGCTATCCGAAACAAAAAAGACAGTCCAGTATTAGTCATACAGATATAATTGTTGAATTCATTCATTATAATAATGTGCTATTATCCTTGCTCCACCATTGGTTAACATGCTTTAGGTCTGTTACTGTGCACTGTGCTTGGAAGTCAACTGATAGTGTTTTGCACAGACAAACACACACAAAGAGGTCACCTCTTACTTTTACAGCTAGTTTCACTCTTATACAGCTATTCTTATAGATGGTTTATTCTTTCTTCTGATTTTTTCTTTAAAGAATTACAAACTGAGTTTTCACGACATAGCTTTATACATTTTCCAGAAATTTCAGTCATAGAATACAGTGCAAGTGCTATAATGTGCAGATGGCGAGTGCTAAAACATTACTATCTGAGAGGCTAGAAAGAGAATAACAGATTTTATAGATCTATAAACAGATAATAACATAATAACAGATCTAGTAGAGCTAAACGAGTCCAGGACGTTCTTCGCTGTCTTTCAGTGCTTCAAATAAGTACAGTTCATTAGATGTAGTTAGAAGATTTTACAAGCTATAATTATGATTTGCTGAATTATCAAAGAGTACTAAAAAAGAGTACAGCACGTTATACATCATCAATAAAAGCAAGACGTAATTATAATATTTAAATAAATAAATTTTTGCAAGTATCATGAACAATGAGTAGGAAACTGTCCACTGTAGATCGATTGTAAGTATCTATTCAAAGTCAAAGTAACTTTATTGTTGGGTTCAGATGATGAGGTAGTCATGGAGCAGTTGAGTCTTGAGGTGTTTCTTGAAGGTAGTGAGAGTCTCTGTAGTTCTGATGTGTCTGGGCAACTCGTTCCACCATTGAGGGAGAGAAAGGAGAAGAGTCTGGAGTGGTGTTTGATTCCACATGAGGATGGGATCTCCATCCGCTGTTATCCTGCTGATCTGAGGGATCTGGTGTGTATATAGGTCTGGATGAGTGTTTATTTATGTAGCTGGGAGCAGATCCATTGATAATGTTTTATTAGAACTGAGCAAAAGCATCTGTGTTGGACTCGCATCACAACAAAATGAAACATCTACATGACATTTTTGGTGCTGTATAGAGTTATTTTGGTTTGGGTTCCTTAAAGAACCATTAAAGAACAGATTCTCCATTGTCGAGAACAACCATTTACTGCAGTTACATGACGCTTTGAGTGAACATGGTTCCATGTAAAACCAAATATTTGAACCGATTTCTTACATTATGTTTCATTAAAGGATCAAACATTCTGCAAAGCTTCTGCCACCGCTGTGGAGGCAAGTGTAATGGATAGAAAATCAGTTTGGAACGTATAACACATTTAATTGGCCTCTTTATGTATGAAAAGTATGAAAAGTTCCCGCAATCAGATGCTGACCAAGCATGTCAGAGGAATCTCGCATAAAATTTTGTTTCTTTAATCACACCTATTTTACCCCACCACCACCACCACCCTCCGCACCACCACCACCGCACACACAAGCACAACCCACGCTCCCCCATCTGCTAATTTCCTTGCTGCATACATCAAGCCGCATTGTGCATGCAAAGATGTTTCTCTGCCTGGCTCGAAAACTAGATTTTATCTGCAGCTTTTTTCCCCTTTTCCAAGGTCCCTGAAATGCAATAACAGAACTTTATCAATGCGTCTGCTGGATTCACAGCCATGCGAAGAGCCAATTCAGCCTCGACTGGCCTGCACCAAATCTGTTTAAGGGTGGAAAACAAAATAATCAGCTCTTGAAACAAAGCCAGATTGACTCCTACAAACTTTATGAAGAAAGAGGCCGGCATCAGCCATATGTCTAGAAAGCTGTGGTTCCCTGTTCATATCATGACCAAACTAATAAGAAGGAATCAGCAATTATCTGCCTGCAATCCCTTTAATTATGTTCCACACAGGGAAACTGATTGAACAGTCAGAGCCTCGGCAAAGGCCTAATCAAGAGAGAGAGAGAGAGAGAGAGAGAACGAGAGCACTGCTTTCCCTCAGGACAGTATGGCCTTTTTGTAATTTGATGACAGTTTCTCTCTCTCTCTCTCTCTCTGACCTCAATTACTTGCCTGTTTTAAACACATTGTTCAATCTTTGAGGTTCATGCTTAAATCTAAAAGGTTTATTTGAAGCAAGATCCACTTCTAATTCCTTTTCAATGGATGACTCTTTGTAAATGAAATACTTGACTTTATTTGGTGTTGTTTGTTTGTTTGTTTGTTATTTTATATCATTTAAATCCTTACGTTTGAATAATTAAAAATTAAATTAAAATAACATTAAAAATATATTTGTTTAAAGCAGAGAACGGATGTCAAGCTATTATTGGCAGTGAAGTAAAGGTGAAGATACGGCAGCACTTATGGAATATAACAATAAAAATACAATTCTGGGGCTAACAGTGATATTTTGGGTACAAATTTTATTATAATTTTTGCATTTCACATGTATTTCTGCAGGGTTTTTTTGTAAAAAAAAAAAAAAAAAACAGAACTGAAGAAAGGCCCAGTGCTCACCTCCTATGAATGATTCGCTGAAGTGCAAACCTATAAAATTTCATTTTTCATATTTGATTAAAATGTGTGGATAGAGGTGTGGGTTGGTTTGACTGCTGGAGCGTACACCTGGGTTTTATTTCATTATAAGAGCTCCCCACCGTCCAGATTAGCATAATAAAATTTCTCCCCATCCCCTCCATGCCTAATGGAGAGGCTAAAATTTGATTGAAGGTGTAAGGGTTACAAAAGCTCCCCCTAAAGTGCTGTGCTATTTTAATCTCAGCTGGGCTGGGATTCGGGGAATGGGTGTGCTGTTTACTGAATCAAATATTGTTGGTTAGCAGAACATACACAAAATTCATCCTACAGAACACTTTATGGTACTGTAAATACTCCACTTTTATTCCATTGTATAGCATTGCTACATTTGTTTAATTCTTTGTTTGCGAATTTGTTTCAATTATCTATTATTTTATGTTACATGTATTCGTTTTCTTTACTTTCTCATTCTCCTCATTCCTGTAAGTTAGAACAGTCTGAGCTACATTTTAAGCATATGCATAAGCATAAGCATATTTTGTTCTGTACTAATGCTATAATGCCTTATTTTACAGAAGTAGATGAATGCAGCATTAGAGTACTTGCCCAAGGAGGCTTATTGGTGTAGTCGTGTGTTTGCCTGGGTAAAGAATTGAACCCCAATTTTAGTTTTTTTAGCCGAGTTTATCTGTGCGGCTAACTATTACACTACAAGAACCACCATGCTAATGCTAACGTTCATGCTATTGCTAATAATAAGAAGAAAAGTCAAATAAGTATATACTCTTAACATTATTCTATGTAGCATCAAAACATTCTTTGTTTGGACAATACTGGACCACTTTTTGATTCTATTGAGACATATTTAAGATAAAAAAAACAACATTTTTTTGCCATTTTAAAGTAGAACCATTTATGCATTCATATGGTTCTCTATACAGAACCACTGTCCTTGCTGAAGGGGCATCCCTTCCTCTCTTTATTATGAAATAATGGTTTTAATTCATAGAGTGGAAGGATAAAGACATGGAGGAGGAGACTGATTATATTCTTTCATCACCTTGCTGCAGCACTTTACTGACAGCCATTGTGTGCAGACTCACTGGGCAGCATCTTTATTCCTTAAAGGTGCCTGAGTGCTCTGGCTTGTGTTCATCTTTTTGTAATGCTGTTATTTTTTAGGGTAGAAAATAGTTATACTTTATGCTCCATCCATGCCATCCATGTTTTTCTCTCCCCCTCAAATGTTCTGCATTATTTCAACCATCTTCAATTCCACCTACCAGCTAGGACTCCCCCACACAATCCCATCACTACTGGAGGGAGAACACTACACCTAAGAAAGAGCAAAGGGAATACTCAATCTCCCAGTAATAGGGCCAGCTTTTAGACAGCTATTCCACTCAGGAGCACTGCATCTTATTTTGTCTGCATTTTTAAAATGGCAAAGTTTAGGAAGAACGAATTGCCATCCATGACTATTAGACTTTGGACAAAACAGGAAAGTTCCTACCTACAATCATGCATATTTCTGCTTTTGTCTTTGTCGGATTCCAGTATTGTATTAGATACTAAGGTAACAGCATTGAAAATGTTGGGGCATTATAATTTAAAACACAGACAGTTGAAGCTTGTAAAACAAGTTTTTTTTCAGGTCCTTCTCAAAAAATTAGCATATTGTGATAAAGTTCATTATTTTCTGCAATGTACTGATAAACATTAGAGTTT
>JBBIGC010069904.1:0-10744 GCA_037576955.1 Lepidarchus adonis
TATGAAATTTATGCCTGCGATTTATTTGCGGCAAGCGATTTTGCGCGCTCTAGTTTTGGCATTAATGTGACGCCATAAGATACCCTCAGATGACAATGAATGTCTAACTGATAAACAAAAAACAGAGAACAAAAAAGGGAAGAGTTACAACTCTAACTCAGGCACTTGGATCCAGTAATCTCCAAGTTCAAACAGTCCAAAGGAAAACTCTAGTCCAAGTCCAGACTCCAGTTGGTCAAATCATCCAAATACTTCAATTCCATCAGGTCATTTGAAAACTATATTCAAAGACTCAGCCCCCAGGTCCAAGCGGGCAGGCTTCTTGTAGCCAATGCTGATGAGGGGTTGAGGAGCTTCACCTGAGTCCCAGGTGAGGCCTGATGAGGGACTGCCGGTCCTGGTCCCTAAACTTCCAAAACTACTGCCACGATGTCTAGGTCTGGACATCTAAGAAAGTTCAAGAGCAGACTGGAAGGTGCTTAAAGAAGTCTCGAGAAACCCTAAAATGTTATCATGGAACCTACAGCAGGATCTCACTTCTGTTGATGTGAAAGTGCCTCTACAATCAGAAAGAGATTCATAACTTTAACTTGCATGGGATGTGTGCAAGGAGGAAACCTTTGCTCTCTAAGAGAAACCTCAAGGCCAGACTGGAGTTTGCAGAGAACATAGATAAAGGCCAGGACAGGCAACAGACCCAAGTCAGGGAATACAAAGAAAGTAGGCCCACCCATCGCAGAGCAACTCAGAAACAGGTTTTAAGTTTCAGTTATGGCAGTGCTCTCTGTGGCAGGAGTACACACAATCAGAGAATTGAGAGGTTGTGGGAAGATCTCTGGTATGGACTGACTAACGACTACTATTAATTGTTCAACCATCTTGAGAGTGAGGGCATAATTGACATTGACAATAAAATGCACCTTTGGGTTCTCCATTACATCTATTTGCCAAGGATCAACAGAGATTTGAGAGACTATGTTGACCAGTGGAATAACCATGGTTTAAGGACAGAGAGATACATGAACCCCATACAGATTTTTGTAAGAAGCACTGAAGTTGGATCTGATGGTGTGAGAGGTGCTGCTGCACCTAGTGGTAGAGCTGGTGGTGGAAGTGGCACTGCTGCTGGTGGTCCTGATGCAGAAGAACTGAGATTGCTAATAGACCGGCTAGAGAGGATTAATGTGCCAAACATCCACTTCACTTTGGAAGATCCTTTAATGGAGCAGGTTCAACCTAGTCAGTGGCCCCAGAGCAAGTCATGGAATAGAGACTATCTGTGTGCTTATACTCTTTCTGGAATGGGCAACTTGATAACCACCCTACATGTATTTTTAATTAATCTAAATGTGAAGAAAATGAGTATGGGCATAATTCCACCTGCAGTATTACCAAATACAAAAACACTTTCAGTGTTAAAATCTGAGCTCTGATGTTTTCGGTTCAGACAATTTGATGTGAAACAAGCTTCCTATTATGTTCCCTAAAATGATTTTACTAAATTTTAGTGACAAATACTCTGCTCTTCAAATTGTATTGGCTATAGACAGTGTGTGCTCTTACTATGCTCATTACATGTATTGGCAATAAAATGCAGGGATTGATATTTTTTATCTTCACATTATACTGGTTATACTGTAAAGATTTTCTGTGATTGCACTGTAATTAAAAAAAGTTGAAGGTGGCTAATAATGCAAAGAGGATAAAGTGATTGCTAAATAAAACATTAACGTGTAAACTTAATATTAGTATGAATTGTTATGACTTAAATTTAAATCTTTGTTGCTCAGTTGCACTCTTTTTTCTTTTTCTTTTTAAATGTATTTTCGTATGTTTTTTGGGAGAGGGACTAATCTAAATCATAGGTCTCTGTGTATTCTTTCTTCTTTCTATATACAGGTCACATACATACAACCAGCGAATGCTTGAACACAACAGAAGGTCTGGGGTGTATTAAAAAAAAGTAAGAGTTAAATTTAGTTAACATAGTCAACCTTTTTCAAATAAATAAATCTCAAGGGGAAATGGAGCCATGATCTGACTGATAAAGGGCAGATTTAAAGTGTCTGTCTACTACCATATAACATACAGAGAATCCCCATTACAATTACTCAAACACACACGTGTTAATACCAGCGAGCTCCTTGTTTTTCCAACAAAACTGTCTGATCAGAACATTTATAAGTGAGATAAAAATAAAATATTTTTATTTTAGCAATTATTTAAAATAATTGATATTTTCTTTATGTGACCCAGAATAAAGTGGTGGCTCGTGCTATATCAGACTGTATATATTCCTGCGCTGGTGCTGTAGTAAAGGAAATCTGGTCTGAGCTAGTTTACTTCTTTGCTGATGGGGTGATGACAGTTCATTGGCTGTTAGATCAACAGAGCAGAGTGTATTATCATAAACAAAAAACGCCGTTCACTGAGCTACTAAATTGACGACGCTTTAAACTGTGTTTTACCATTACGTGGCTGACGTGCTGACATTTTGAACGCCGCGATTTGTAATAACTCGCGTCGGAAAGGTGGTGAATTTGAATCCGCCTACCTTGAGTTGTCGCTATGGTAACTTGATGGCGATTGGACAAAGTTCGAGGGAATTTCATTGGCTAGTCAATAGATCACTCAACACAATAAACAAGTAAACTTCCTTGTTACAGTGGACGACGCACCTGATAGAATACTCAAGTCGCTACAGATCTAACTAAAAATAGTTTTAAGTTTACTTTCTTGATTATACCTGCCCACTAGCACTTGTCAGCTACGAGAATGGAAGATTTACAAGACGGTTCTCCCGTTCTTGCTTTCGAGAAGGACCCACTGGAACTTACGGTTGAAGATGTTTATGACGTTTCATACGTGATTGGTAAAGATCTGCTAAAAATTAACAAAGGTGGTCAATGTGTGTCAGATTTACAGTTTAAAATAGTCCGTGTGTTGGAAATGTTGGAGATAATAGTCAACAAGTATAACCTATCGCTGGAGGAGCTTAGGATGGAGCGGGACAACCTCAAAGGAGAAGTGGATAGAGTCGTTGCACAAGGTTCAAGTGGAAATGCCAGTAGTGTGAGTCTTGTTCGTAAACATTATTCCGGCTAGTCTTGAATATATTTTCCATACCCAAAAAGCTACAACTCCGAACAGGTTTGTCTGGGTTTTGTGGTAAAAAAAAAGTTTTACTTTGGATATTCGACATATACTCACAATGTCTTCACTTAGGGACCATCTACAAACTACTGACATATACTCACAATGGCTTCACTTAGGGACCATCTACAAACTACTGACATATACTCACAATGGCTTCACTTAGGCATCATCTACAAACTACTGTCTGAATGAACACCGCTGCATTTTTTGTTTTCATATTATTTTGCCATTTTTAGTCCAATAACTGCCACGTCAAATAATTCACTGACTCTAAATCAATGCAGATATGTTCTACTACATTCCACACACCAGACAAACCACTTAATATTGCATTATGGTTAATTTAATATGTCAAATTAATAATCTATTTTTAAGTGTATTGATAGTAATTAGAAGTCTTTTCATTTTTGTTCAATATCTCCTATGTCTAGTCACCGACTGACTCAAAATCAGTGCAGATACGTTCTACTACATACCACAAACCAGACACACCATTTGTTAAATTTTGTATTATGGTTGATTTAATATTTAAATTAATAATCTATGATTATAGACACATTTTATTATGATTTAAAATTTTTGTTTAATAGCTCATATGTCAAGTGACCCACTGACTTAAAATCAATGCAGTTACTGAGCCACTTGGTTATCACTTTGGCCACTTGTGCTCCATCATGTAGGGAAAAATCATTATCCTTCACCAAACTGTTCTTCAAAAAAGTATTTGGCAGCCACGGATTCTGCAAGTTGTCCCACTTCAAAAAAAGAGACAGGTCTGTAATGTTCATCCTTACAGTTCTGGGGCAAAAATCTCCTTCCATAGTGAGAGCACTGAAGAGGAATCGTGGCTGGATCTTCCAGAATGACAATGATCAACACACCGACCGGGCTACTTGTCCAATATTCAAAATATTCTGTTAGCGGTTATAGGTGTTTGACCATAGTTCCGAGTAAACTGGACAGTTTAACACAAACGAACTTAGTAAAGCGCACCATGGTTGGGACCCGGTGTGGCCGCTGCGACCTAGCGTGCCGCCATCTTGGTCCGTCTTGTAGTAGAACATATTTGCATAAATTTTTAGTCAGTGGGTGACTTGACATAGGAGTTATTTAACAAAAATCAAGACTTCTAATACAATACAGTTATACAGTAGATTAGTAATTTGAAATATAAATTGCACTGAAATACAGTAAAAAGTGGTGTGTCTGGTTTGTGGCATTAAGTATAATATATCTGCATTGAGTCAGTGACCAGACATAGGAGCTATTGAACAAAAATCAAGACTTAATACAAATCAGTTATACAGTAGATTAGTACAATAGTATACAGTAGTACAATAGTAATACAGTAGTATAACTTTGAAATATTAAATCAACCATACTTCAATACAAAAATGGTGTGTCTGGTCTGTGGTCTTTCACAGAACATGTCTGTATTTATTTTGTGTCTTGACATAGTGGGTGACTTGACATCAAGACTGTAAATATACTGTATTGTTAGTAGAATATAAACATAAATAATTCAAAAGTGGTGTGTCTGGTTTGTGCTATGTGTCACGGTTGGTCCTGTATGTCAGTTGTTTGGTCTTGTGTTGTTTTTTTCCCCTTGCCTTGGATGTCACGTGTCAATGTTCACCTGTTTCTGTTCACGCCCATGTCAGGTGTTCAGTGTTAAGTCTCACTTTAAATAGTTCAGTGTCTGAATTTTCCCGGTCGATGTTTGTTATATTATAATGTCCTTCTGTCTGTGTTTTCTTCACAGAAGTATAAAAAATCTTTAGTCTGTTTTTTTTGTTAGTCTAATGAAATGATGGCTAAATCCCTTTCTCCAAAGAACAAATGTATCAGAATGTGTTAGGTGCTTCAGCACTACAGCTTTACATTTTTCCCTTAAATTTAAGAAGTACAATTGATGTATTTGGAAACATTTTTTTTTACTTGCAGCAGATAATTGGACCTGACAAACTGGTGATAGATTTAAAAGACCCCAACCGCCCACGATTCACCCTGCAGGAGTTAAAAGAAGTTCTACAGGAGAGGAACCAACTCAAAGGACAATTATTGCTGGCCCAAGAAGAGTTACAGCTCTACAAAAGGTATAGCCCAATACCCCAAACAGCTATTCAGTTTAACAGCCAAAACGGGACCTATGTTTAAATGATCTTGGTATCATCAAAATTCATTTGTCAGTTGTTTTAGAAATGGTTCCAGTAAGTTGAGAAAATGTCTCTAATAATGTTAATGACATGAGACCATATAGATTTTTACTAAGCTTTTTAGTAGTGTTTACTTGGCAGTTTTTTCCTTGTATCTACATTTGTCCTTTGCAGTGGTGTTCTGCCTCAGCCAGAGCCAAACATGGTAGAAGTAGACCTAGACACTTCTTCTCCCTCAGAACGCCCACATTCTGTGACCACAGAGGATGACAAAGAACAAAAAGAGAAGACAACTATTCAGAAACTGTAAGTTATTTATGGGTTTGCATTTTTATTGTGCCCACAGACCTTCCATGGGAATTGCTGTTTATGTGGTAGTTGTTATTAAAATCTTGTACAGCACTGTTTATAGAAAAAAGTTCCTGTATTGCATGATTTGCAGATCTTGTAACTCATTTTTAATCAAAAATAGGACAAGATCTCTTGTTACGGTTTCATGAGAAACTATATGCTAATATAATTAAATGTAATGCCAACAACATAAAAATATGAACATATTGAAGCTCATTGGAATGACTAAACAGGTGGGCCTTTCAATATCTAGCCTGCCCTAATGGTTATGCCAGTATTTGGTATCGTATTTTTCCAACTTTTCATTTGTAAATGCTCTAAAATAAAATCTTTAAAATTAATTTAATGACCTGACCTCTCCTTGAAGACCGTAGAAACTTCACAAACATCACGCTCCATGTTATTAGCTGCAGCGCTACTGAATTTATTGATCTGAAAAATGTAACTTGACACGCCCCTGGAAGCTTTTGCAACTCTATACGGGTAGTGACATTATACCATAGTTGAGCATAAACAATTAAATTAATAACATTTGGAACGTATCAATATCATACCACAACACAAGAACCATGATGCAGAATTTAAGCTCCACATATATACGAAAGTGACTTTTTTGTCATTGTGAACACACCACAGCGCAATGTGACCTCTGCATTTAACCCGTCACATTTGCACATGTGGAGCAGCGCTCGGGGAGCAGTGAAGTGGGGACGGGGTGAAGTGCCCAGACGGGGACTTGAACCTGCAGCCTTCTGATCCCAGGGGCAAAGGCCTAACGACGAGGCCACCACTGTCCCATACATATATAATTGTCATCCTTGTCAATGTTCTTCAAGGAGAGGTCAGGTCACCAAAGCATTTTTCAAAGGTTTTATTGAGGAAAGAGAGAAAAATTGCAGAGTACAAGTTATAGTTTGTGGAATAGATAGTATATAACAGATACTTATATAGTGGGATCCGAAAAGAGAAAGTCAGGAGAAAAGAAGTGCAGAGCACAGGGTTTCAATTGGCATTGAAGATCTCTGAGCACGTCAGTTGATGGTCATCAGTTTGTCATCCATCAAACCGTTTTCAACCAGTTTCAGCCAGCTGTTAATGCAATGTGTGAATAAGAATATTGCTTTACCGTGAGTCAGCCAGTGATGGGGTCAGAGGGCCCTAGAAACACCAGTCCCCCTTTTTGGATGTAAAAAATGTCCACACTTAAGCAAAACATTTTAAATAACACTGGTTATGAACCATTAGATTTAGATGGCTATTTAGATGGGTCAGCACAGCGAGCTATTGTGGAGGCAATTTATATCCCACCATTATTAATGTCTTAAACAACCAATAAGAACAATAAGCAAATAGAACCATTAAATGTAAGAGTAATCAAACCCAACACAGACATAACTTTTAGTGTCCCATTCAAACCCACATACTTTCTGATCCTGATGCAGGTCTGCAGTCTTAGACTGGATCAGGTTAGATTGGGATTTGGCACAAACATGAACATCTGCAAATGTGTTGAAAGTTAAGGGTCAGCGAGTACATTGAGAACAAAAGAGCTATGTGATAGTCAGGTGACGCAAACGGTCAAGTGAGCAATGACCAATGAGCACTGGAGTGAGGGAAATGTTGAAATTACTAACAATGAGTGAGACAAAATATTTTTTGAGTTTTTATTTATTGACAACAACGCTCAAACTGAAACAGGTTGTTTCACAGATGATCAACATCTTAGGACCACATGCCTTTAAAAGGCCAAATCTGTGCAAAAATGTGGATTAATTGCCATGTTCTTTCAGGTATTCACACTGTCATGACGTTCTGATGGCAAAAGCAAAAAAACATTTCCTTTTTCAATTCAATTCAATTCAATTTAGTTGTATTTCTATAGCGCTTTTTACAACAGATGTTGTCACAAAGCAGCTTTACAAGGTCCAGGTCTAATGAGCAAGCCATGGTGACGGAGGCAAGAAAAAACTCCCTGAACTGAGGAAGAAACCTTGGGTGACAATTATTAATTTGTCATGATAAATAGCTAAGTTGGCTAAGAAATCACCAAATTCCTCTAGGAATTTTGTGTAGGGCCCAGGTTTTTGTAAGGACTTTCTACAGAAGGTGGCTTCACCTCCACCTCTGCCACTGAATCTGGGGTTATGAATATACCTATAGTCTATGGGGGTGGCTTCATTTAGGGTGATGTATTTGTCTGGTTTAATCCATAAAATGTCAATCTCCAAATCTGTGATTATCTCATTTACAATGAGAGTTTTGGTAGTGAGTGATCTAATATGTAATAGTCCTAATTTTAGATCACAGGGGCTGTTTGGGGTTTGTTAATGAGATTAATATTGATTAAATTATTGTAACAAACTTTTTTTTCATTTTTTCTTTTTTTTTTTAAAAACCCGGGGAACAGACACAGTCTTAATAGAGTGGACCTTGGGTTGCACCTCAGAGCCTCTAGCAGATGGTCGGTTTAGCTGGTCTGTCTGCTGCCTGGCCTCGGCCCTGGTCTGTCCGCAGCTGCTAACTGAGCTACACTGCTGGCTAACTGATAAACTACGACCTAGGCTGCGGGAAAGGAGAGCACCACCCTCCCGTGAGGGGTGGACCAGGGTTGCCCTCAAAAGTGGACCAATTATCTATAAACCCCACTTTATTTTCTGCGCACCACTTAGACATCCTTTTTGAAGGTGGTCTCACAGCGCCATCGCAGCTGAGATGGGACGCAGTAAGATAGTCATTTGGAATTTCTTAAATGAGGCTTATGGAATAAAAAAGTCAAGCGGAAGACCCAAACAAATTTCACCAGCACTGAGCCGGAGGATCCTGTTCCTGGTCCCGACTGCAGCCCCATAACTATCAGACGGCAGCTAAGTCTGAAGGGCTTCAAAAAAACAAAAAACATCTTCAATGCCACAGAACTGGCCGTTTGGACTTTGCAATAGAGCACCAAACATGGGACATTAAAAGGTAGAAGAAATTTTTCTTCTCTGATGAGAAATTTTTTACCTTAATCTTCTTGATGGTTTCCAACGTTACGGGCATGACAAGCAGATCACACCTGAGATGTTTTCCACGCGCCACATTGGAGGCGGCGCCATAATGGTCTGGGTGCTTTTTCCTTCAGTGGAACAATGGAGCTTCAGCAGGTGCAGGGGCATCAAATGTTGCAGAGAGCATCACTCAGGACTAAGGGCCCTCGTCTGTGTGGTAACAACTGGGTTTTTTAACAGGACAACACTACAGTACACAATGCTCGCAGGACTAGGGACTTCTACCATGAGAATAGCATCACTCTTTTGGACCATCCTGCACGTTCCCCTGATCTAAATCCAATTAAGAACATTTGGGGATGGATGGCAAGGGAAGTTTACAAAAATGGACAACAGTTCCAGACAGTAGATGCCATTCATGCAGCCGTCTTCACCAAATTTTCCCACTCACCTCATGGAAACGCTTGCATCAAGCAAGTGATCAACGATAACAGTGGAACTACTCATTACTGAGTTCATGTTTGGAACCTTGGTTCCTTTTTTTCAAAGTGGTCCTAAACTTTTGATCAGCTGTAAAACAGCCTGTTTCAGTTTATGCATTGTTTTCAGTGAATTGCTACTCAAAACAGTTTTGTCTCACTTCCATTTCTTCTTGTAGAATGTTGAAGCTCTACTTGGAACCTTGTTAAGATCCAACCATGCAACATATGATTTTTTTTGTCATTTGTCAAGTGGTCTTAAACTTTTGATAGGGACTGTATGATGTCTGTCGCCCCATCTCTGATTGCTTCGCAACTAGCATCTCTGAGTAGGCCATTCACTGTCCATCCTAGGATAGTTCTTATGACGTAAGGCCCTTTACATTCCTAATGACCTCCTCCGATTGCATTGCCTTAGGCACATTAGTTCCAATGAGCAGACCTACAGTATTTCTGCATTGATATGAGAAATTTGCACTCGCTCCAGATGAAGCCACCTGTTCACGTCTTCCTGTCATGGAAAGTTTTTTATGTGCTGGTATGGTTCTTTGAGAGAAGACTTCTTGGAGATCTATAAAGTTGCAGCCTTGGCTACTCACCTCTAAGCCTGATACCACATGGCTAGCAACAGTCTTTGTTCTCCCAAAGTCAATCTTAAGCTCATTCATAAGCTCTTCAGTGCAAAAGATTTCAGCACTTCCTGGATCCAAGATTTATTTGCTTTTATTTGGACTGGAATGATAATTGGAACACTGTTCGTGTCCCCGGCCCAATTAGCATAAACCCACTGTTTACAGACTGCCTTTCACCGTCCTCTGATGATTCTTCCTTAGGTTTAGCCTTGCCTTTGCTCCTTATGCGCAATATGGTGGGATGTGTCAAGGAACAGACTTCACAGCTTAATTTCTCCTCACAGATCTTGCTCATGTGCCCCTGTTTCAAGCAACTAAAGCATAGTCCTTTTCCACTGAGAAAGTCTATCTTCTATTTTTGAAGACAGTTCTTAATTTTCTTACGTTGCACCATGCTATGTTCACTCTGACAGAAGAGACAGGGCTTGGAAAAGCACAGACCGAACGGGTAGGACACTTCTTGCTAGGGTTTAGCTCTGCTGCAATCTGATTGGTTTGCTCACCAGTGTTAAGTTTGTGGTGAAAATTTTATCTGACATGAGGTTTACTGGACACTTCTCTTTTATATCTAAACAAAGGGTGTAGTACAATTTTGCTTGTGTATTGACCAACCTTACAAGATCTTTAAACTTGGCTCTTCGTGCTCGTTTCTCTTGAATATCAAAGGCAACGCTCCTCCATTGTTCTCTTATCTTGTATGGAAGCTTATTAACAATGGAACACATGTTGGCTACATTATTTAACTCCTCCATATACTCCACATCTGTCATTGCATTGCTAAAACTGGTAAGGAAAAAGGCAAGGCCATTAAGAACTTCACCATCATCTGCCTTAATAGCGGACCAACTCAAAACCAAAATGCTCCTTTAAGAGTTTCTTTTCTTCACTGTAACCTTGATCTTGTTCTATATCGAGGGCTGAGAGCCAAAAGGGCGTAAGTGACATTTCACCAACTTTACAGGAGAGCCAAAACAAAAAATGAC
>JBBIGC010069915.1:0-10743 GCA_037576955.1 Lepidarchus adonis
TCTCTCTCTCTCTCTCTCTCTCTCTCTCTCTCTCTCTCTCTCTCTCTCTCTCTCTCTCTCTCTCTCTCTCTCATTAACAAGCAACAATATGATATAATTCTGATGCTGACATCCATATAATTACACAGTTGTAAGGCAGACATGGGCACATGTGGTTCACACATTTTCAGAATTCTCTTTGTGTCATAATGTCAGCATGTGTGCTAGTGAGTTCCCAAAAGATGATGTAGATAGTGATGTGGGAGTCTAAGCAGTATGAAGGTCTGGGCATGCTTTCAGCCAGGACAATCTGTCAAGATTTACAAAACTATGAAACCCTAAGCACAAATGTGTCTACCACATAATGGTCCAAAAAGAATAATGTTGTTGCAATGGCCAAGTCACAGCCCTTACCCTAATTCAGTAAACTGCTATAAAAGGACCTGAAGTGAGCATTGTGTATGGAAACCCACCAGCATGCCAGAGTTGAAGCTTTCATGTCCAGAGGAATGGGTTAAAGTTCTGCAAAGCTGAACTCAAGAGCTTATCCACAGTTACTGGAAACTGAACCCCAGAAGCTGAAAGCAGAGGTTCATTTACTTTGATACTTACAGGTTTACAATATTGGATCATTTTCCTCAATAAATGAATGTAAAGTATAATATTTTAGTTTCATTTGTTTACTTGGGATATTTTGATCTACAAACCAAATTTTTGGAAAAGTTGGGACATCTTATAGAATGCAGTTAAAACCCAAATCTTTCTTAGTTCTCTTGAATCTATATTTCATTGATAAAAGCTCACAAAATATGTTGAAACATATCTAAAAGGGGTAGGAGCATGTTTACCACCTCATATTATTTATGTATGTAATTAAACTTTTGGGCAAATGAGGATAATAATTATGGCTATTTTGCTCATTTTTTCCCATTCTTGCTTCATACAAGACTTCAGCTGCTCAACCGTTAAATTTCTTCATTATCTGTTATACATTTTCAATGGCAGACAATTTTGGAATGGTGAAAGATCTGTCAAGTGCATACACACACATACAAACCCTGTTGTAGTACATGCAGAATGGCATCATCTACTTAAAATAACTGCTCCTTGGAAAACGTCGCCTTAATGAAAGGGGTGTGTCTAGAATTTGTTTCTTGGAGGGGCCAGGCAGGGACTGTAGGAGGGTGGCATACTAAAATGACAATTGTATTTAAATGCCCATTTCACCTAAAACAACTTTCACTACTTAAAATAAAAATTAAACTTCAGAAATATTTGGTTCAAAAACGTGCAAGCCTGAGGCCACTAACTGTAACGTTTGTTACACTGGCTTAGGGTTTAGGCCCATTTTTCCTAGTCATGCAATTAGCAAACTTAGCTTAGCATACAGTAGCTGAACTCTATATAACTTAGCAATGCTATGCTAATGCTATACAGCTTACTTATCAACGTAAAGTCAACATTTGCGAATCATTAAACACTTAATATCGCAAATGACTGTTTACTTACCCCTTTTGTCCAGTAGTCCTGAGTCAAGGCTGAATACGGGTGCATTTGTAGGCAGATACAGGAATGAAGGACCTATGCCAAAATGAGGTAGAAAACAGTGAGTGGGTGGTGGGTGGTTCCCGCCTGCTGGAAGCGCTGAAATTGTGACATGAAGGAGCAGTGAGATGCTAAAACCATCAGGGCCATGCACTCCCTGCTGGCAAACCTGAAGCGATCCTTACACAGAGCCTTTGTTAAATGCATATTGGATATTCACAATATCGATATCTGTTACAAATTCTCATGTTTATTGTGGAAATTATTGTGGAAATAAAGTGGTGTATGAATATTATTGCATTGAATATTTTATAAACTCAACTTATTTGAGAGAAAAAATATATTTACAAATTATGATTAAAAATGTACAAGTTTCCAAATGGCAGATTTGTTTTTGTTGCATTTTATACCCGATGTTATGCCCCAATGTTTCTGGAAACGGGGCTTGCACCTTTGGGAATTTGTAAAAATCTAGTGATGTTCACAATGATGTCATACAAAGAGCTCACAGAAAGTGTCCACACCCAGAACACACATGTTTAAAGAGAGTTTCATGTAAATTTGTCATTGCTCGAACTAGTAGTGGTGACATTCTGAGAAAACACAAACGCTCTTTCGATCAGCCAAGCACTGGTTCATCATATCCATCATATTGTAAATATATAGTGAATATTCAAGGGTCAGAGAAGATCCACCCTTGCTACAGAGCTAAATCTTTTTAAACTTCGTAGTATTTTTCACATTATCTTTCTTTGTCAGTGCTTAGAGTCACTACTTGTCTGATCCAAACTTTCTGAAAAACGTGTTTGGATCAGCACCAGATGCATGAAGACCAAATGTTCAGACTGATAATTGGCAAAGCCATTCTACAGACAATTTATAATGTTTCAGAGAAATTGAGAGGCCTGCAAATTGAGAGTCCTGTACAAGCCATTAATAAATATAAGTAATAAATATATTTTTATATCAAATGTGGTGAAAAACTCACTGAAGAGACTCTGCAGCTGGGATTCAAGTCTAGGTTTGCTGTGTGCTGTCACTGGCCACGCATCCCAGAGGACACAGCTGCCTGTATTCTCACTGACGTCACTCTCTCCACTGCAGTCATGCTATATACCGGCCAACTGGGCGTCTGCAGGATCACATGGTAAAGCTGAGAGTTTAGTGCTCTCTGAAGACTGCTGAGACACTCCACACCTGGAGCTGCTTCTACTCTCAGTTTTCTAACATTGATTATTGGTTTATTATGCTAATGAGTGTGTTAGAAATAAAGTATGGCATGAAAAACATTAAAAACAACATTGGTCTCAAGTTAATTAATCCTCAAATTTTTGTTCCTCCGAACACGAAGTGCTGTTGAACTGCATTCAACTACCGTATGTGACAGTAAATACGCACATAAAAAAAGAGCCAGGGACTTAACCACAAAGTCGAGTATGATGTAGTTGAGGACCCCTGTATTGATATTGTCTTATTAATACACATACAGTAATACCATAAGTAATCTTGCACCAATACCTATGTGGTTCATACTACAACAGCAATTGGCAGTAATGCCAAATGCCCCCCCCCCCCCAAACACACACACACATGCACACACAGCTGCAATTGCTGAAAGTGTAAATAAATTTAATAAAGTACTTTACTTTTTAAACAAATGTTGTGTGGAACCTAAACTGATATATGTACATATTTCATGAATATTTATAAGATATTCATGGCAACGTGAAGAGCTACATTTTTATGTTTTCAATGATTTAGTTCAAATGGAAATCATAAATTTTGGGGTACCCCTGGCAGATAAATGTTTTTGTTTTTGTTTTTACAAAAAATCAATGTTTCCATCTCTTTTTATATACAGTATTTTTTGTTGTTTTTGTGAATATGTTGCTCTTGGACGTTTTTCCTGCTACTCTTGTTATTATCTTGCTCATTAGGAGTCTGGACCCAAAAAGCTGCTCCACAATGTCTCCTGCAAAAAGTGCTGAAGTGATATATGACTGAACCTAAAGTAGTGTGAGCAACGCCCCCTCCCCATCAGTACCACAGGGTGAATCTAAATTAACATTAGACTAAATTTACAAATATCCAACTCCACTCAGGAGGCAGTGACTATGACCAGATGCTGAAATCCTCCATCATCACACTTCACCCACCACACCTAGAGAATGGGGTGTGCTTGGTCTCAGGGGTTGGGTGGGGAATGTACATGTGGCTTTCAGTTTAAGGCCTTTAGCTGCAAGGAGAGTAGGAACAAAGCGAGAAACCTTTGAGTCGTTTTCAGCTGTTGAAGTGTTAAGATCAGACCCAAAATCATGCGATTGTTCAGTATTGACTATGTAAACACCCAGGAGGGAAGTCCTGGGCTTCCTGGCCAAATTAAATAAAAAAGCACATGAAGTTCGTTGAATACTTCGCCAAGTATCCTCGTGACTGAGCAGAACAGCGCTGGAAAGGGCTGAAGTGTGTCCAAACATCTCCATAATTTTTCACTTGGCCAGACCTCCCTCTACACACATCCACTTACACTCACACTCATACAGGGGAGGTAATGAGAGCAATTCCTTGTTGCGAGGACGTGGTATTTACATTTAATCTCAGACACCCTACATCCTCTATATTCTCTAGGGTGGGGAGTGGGTGAAAGGACGAGAGAGAGAGAGAGAGAGAGAGAGAGAGAGAGAGAGAGAGAGAGAGAGAGAGAGAGAGAGAGAGAGAGAGAGAGAGTTGACTGCTGACTCAATAGGGAAGGGAAGAGGGGAGGAGGCAAGAAAGAGGAGAGAACGAAGAAGACAGGGAACGAGAAAGTCCAAGTGTGAAAAGAAGAACCTGAAAAGAGTGCAGGTACCAGCAGCAGGTAAGAGACATTTCTATTCTCTGCAAAAAAACTGGAAAAATACTGTCAAATTTAAGATAAATATTAAAGTTTTTTTTATAGATGTTTTACTTCATATTATCTAGTGAGGGAGTTTATTTGACAGAACTAATAGACTTTGCTCTTTATTTCAATAAACACATTTATTCCACAAGTCAATTGATCTGCTGACAGAAAAAGACTTTGTTCACAGAACGACTCACAAGCAAAAAAGAAACGGTAGAAATAAGATGAAACTTTGTCAATACTCTGAGAATGGTCAGATTTATTGCCAGAAATTCGTTTTTTATAAGTGTGGAGGAGCAGAGAGAGGAGCTGAGCTGTAAAGAAGTACAGTAGACACGTTGGTTGTGAAAGCTGTGGATCTCGACAAGTGATGCATAGTGGCTCTGTTTCTATAGAAACCCTCTACCCTCAGACTGGTACTCTCCTACATGCGCCAAAGATTTGTTGAAAGAACATCTGCACATTCAGTGGGAACTTTGTCTCCATGCATCAGAATAAAAAGTCAGTGTTCTGTCTAATCCTGACTGATCTGATCACACAGCAATGGGACATTAATCTGGCTGGGAGAGGAACATGCATAAATCTAATCTAATAATAATCTAATTCTGACACATGCTTTTGAATGAGATTACTCATCCCACTTATTAATGTCACGTTATTAAAATATGAATGAAAAGGCTTCTCTTGATGTTGCTGTCATGTGTACTGTATGTGTACAGTCCTAAACAGAAGTAAAACCTTTCTGATGGTGATCCAAACACCTATACTGACCACTTCAGCTGAACCTCTCGAATCTCTCAGGCTCCAGACATCATTACTTTAGACTTTGGGAACATGGGAAAAGCACAAACAGCGGTGACAACTGCCAACAAAAAGCCCACTGTGAACCTAACTTTGGATTTATTTGCACTGGCTCAACAAAAACACATTTTTTTCTCTTTGTCTGAAAGCAACTAAATATTTACTCGAGTTGCTTTAATTACATTATATCAATGCATACATCTGACTTGAGTTATTTACTTAAGTAAAGCTTGAAACATGTGAGAAGAGGCCCCACCCACCCATCAGATCAGTATCTCTAACATCGTTTTAAAATAATATTGCAGCCAGACAAGCCAGGGCCTTCGCATATAGATTTATACCATATTTCACTCCACAACTTTACACCAGTTCCCCAGTGAATCCCACCTAAGGAAGGAATGAATTGATAACAATGACAAACTTTTCTCGTTCCCCAGGCTTCGCCCCTGCTGCCTGATCTCTGTGATTAGGCATCAGTCTTTCAGCCAGATGCTGTTGAGAGCTAAACATCTGATTCTGATCATTTGCGATAGACTTTTAGGACCCACACTGTATCTCAGGCACTGTAGAATGCTGATCTAGAACCACTGTGCTAGAATGCTGATCTAGAACCACTGTGCTTGAACACATGACTAAAGTATCAATGTGATTTAACTTCTCTTCTCTTATACTCCATGGTCATGATTCATACCAGCAACACAGAATTATATTCCACATGAGCTGGACACTATGCGATGAAACACACTCCAGATCAGACAATGTCAATGTTCAAACTGCACAACAGAAGCAGACTGAACACGGTTCACCCACTGCCTGCTGAGGAGAGTGTACTGCCTCTGAAACACAGCTTGCTTTTCTTGGCACAGCCACACATACCTCAACAGAGATAACTGACGGTAATAACAGCAGCTCTGTCCCACATGTTCATCAAGAGAACAATTGATCTTTAAGCTGTGCTGATTTGGCTCCAGGTGTATCAGAGATGAGCTGAATGGAGAAGCAGAAAGCAGAGCTATGCTGTAATCAGTGATTACTGCTCCTTCTGGACTCTTTGTTCTTTTTCTCCGGTTCTTCTTTATATTGAGCTGGAGAGCAACCTGGAAAATCTCTGTGTGGCAGCGTACGTCTGCATGTTTTGACAGCTATAGCAGCATCAGGGGGCCATTCACAGATTTCCTTTCACCATGTACAGGAAATGGTGGAAACTGTTAGTCAGCCATGCCAAATTCTCAAAATGCCCCCAGGTTCAATACTGATAAACACAGGTTGTGTTATTTCTTTGTAATTTTTTAGCTGCTATGATCTTTAAGAATGGGTCTGTGGTCCTGGAGATCTCCTTTCCTGTGGAGCCTAGTGCCAAGCACAATCTACCACACCTTCTCCAGTTTGGTGTACGCACAAAAACACAGACAATGTTAAACTGGGCAGTGTGAGGAGCCTCCTGGGAACAGTCTGGGAACCACTGATCTATTTGTAATATATTTATTTTTCTGTTTTGGCTCAGGACAATGAAGGCATGGCTTGGATGCTGCTCTCTGGTGGTCATTCTCCTGACCACAGATGTCTTGGGACAGCGTGTGAAGCCACCACGGCCAAAATCTACAAAGAAACCTATACCTCCTGCACAGAGGAAACCATCTCCAGCTGCTCCCAAAACCGAGCTCGAGCCCCAGGAGCCCACTGACTTCCCCCCTCCTATTTTTGGTCCACCTTCTTCATTCCCAGATTGCCCAAGGGAGTGCTTTTGTCCCCCATCCTACCCAAATGCCCTGTACTGTGAAAACCGCAACCTCCGCAAGGTCCCAGTCATCCCATTTCGCACCCATTATCTCTACCTACAGAACAATTATATTGATCATGTGACTGGAGACTCCTTCAACAATGCCACAGAACTCAAGTGGATAAACTTTGGGAACAACCGCATTCGCTCAATTGACAAACAAGTGTTTGAGAAGCTGCCAAACCTATTGTATCTCTATATGGAGAAGAACCAGTTACAGGAAGTACCCAGTGATCTACCACTTGGCTTGGAGCAATTACGACTCAGTCGCAATCAAATCTCAAAGATTGCTCCTGGAGCCTTCAGCAAGATGGAACACCTCGTTCTTCTGGACCTGCACCACAATAAAATCAGTGATAGCAACTTGGGCAAGAACATCTTCAAGGACCTTAAGAACCTCATCCAACTTAACCTGGCACACAACATCCTCAGGAAGATGCCCGCAAATATACCCAGCAACATCTTCCAGTTGTTCTTGGACAGAAATAATATTGAGGATATTCCTAATAACTATTTCAAAGATTTTGCCAACTTAGCTTTCGTTAGACTCAATTATAACCAGCTGAGTGACAAAGGCCTTCCAAAGATGGTGTTCAATGTTAGCACGCTGCTGGACTTGCACTTGGCTCACAACAAACTGAGCACTATTCCGATGTTCAGTGGCCACCTGGAGCATTTACATCTCAACAACAACAGTATTGAGAGTAAGTTACAGAAGTTTTTCTCAATTAATGGTTTAGAATCAAAACACTTGGCTTTTCCATACAGTGACTTTGCAAAAACTGATAGTAGTTGATTTGATGCTGCATACTTTTTGCTCAATATCTCATATTACTTCACTGATGAAGGACTAGAAGATGATTAACAAAAGGTTAAGTGTTTCTCATAAGTGTACAGTGTATAAAAACTCAACAGTAGGAATGTCCCAATCATGTTTTTTTTTTTGAGACATTTATTATTAACTACTGATACCGTGTCTTGATCCGATATTTGCATTTTCCTAGATAACAGTTACAGTGCCCCCTTTAAGTACAAGTTATTAAAATTCTATGTATAATATATTTGACACCTGATAACTGAATTCCTATATATCCCCGCAAAATGACACAAACTGTAATTTTGACCTCGAGTGCCTTTAAGTCCTCAAGTGCCTGTTTTACACAATCTGCTGCAGGAGATCAGTGATACTGATACGCTTCAATACCGCACTCTTTAAATTATACAAGGGGTTAGCATGCAATGAGGCTAAGTATCTACACTGGGCAAACATCAATGAACTCCAAATGTCTGTGGTAAAACTAATTATAGTTACATTGGATAAAAAGCCCTGTATGTTGGAGAACATGGCTGTAAAGCTCTGGTAGGGTACTGTCAGAAATTTGTGAGGAAGCTCTTGAAACTTTATTTAAATGACAAAAGCAGAGATAATTGACTTATAATGTTGACCAAATTGATTGTATTTTGTGTTTGATGACTGCAACACACAAAAAGTTTGAAATGGGCAAAATAAGCTTGAAAATTTTACAGAGTATTCTATTCTACAGAGTAAGTTACCCGGTTGCAAAATTGCAAAGTTTGGGGGTTATGGCACCGTCTGCAATAGTGGAAAGTCTTGAATTGTCCAAAAAGAATATGGCACAATGCAATATATTTTACAATACATAATATTGTGATAATATTCAGGGAATTCAGAGAAAGTTTAGGGTGAGGCTAGAAACCACTTTTGAATGTGTGTGACCTTCAAGTCCTCAGAATGCATTACATGAGAAACATGCTACTGTGATAAATACAGCCACAAATGCTTGGATGTGCTTAAAAAACCTTACCTACCATTTACTATTGTATCAAAAAATGCAACTTAATCTTCTTTACGCAAAAAGAATGCCATACATCACTTCTAAGAAGAAATCCCATCAAATTCTATGGGCCCAGGCATTTCTCTGATGGACCATAAGACAGTACAAATGTGTGCTGTGGTCAGATGAAATTTCATTTTGTTTTTGGCAATAATGGATTTTGAGTGGTCTATGCCAAAGACAAAATGGTTTGTTAGATTAATATCAGTGAAAAGTGCAAAAGCCAACGTCTGTCAGTATATGACAGTACATAAGTCCACATGAGTGACTTGCATATGTGTGATGGTAACATTAATAATGGGCCATATGTTGGGATTTCAGACAAACACATGCTGCCATCAAGGTGATGAAGGGTCTTTCAGCGAAATATTTCCAGGCCTCAATCTGCACACAGTACAACAGTGTGGCTTCGTAGACACATAGTGTGTGTGCTTGATCTGTTTCCTATTGGAAATTTAAGTAACTTCATAAAGAGGAAAATCAGATAATATTGAGCAGCTGAAGTTGTGCATAAACCAAGAATAGGAAAGTATTCCACTTACAGAACTGCAGCAGTTAGTCTCCTCAGTGCCCAAATGATTCAACTGTTTAATTAAAATGGAAGGTTATGTAGCACAGTGATAAACTCTGTCCTGACTTTTTTGAGTTGCAGATATCAAATTCTACCAGTTGACCATTGAAAACATTGAAAATCTTGTACTTCAAGAAATTTAATGAATCAAATATACTTGTTTTATTGCGTTTTACAAAGTTTTCCAGAAATGGAAATACACAGTACATAATGAAAACATATTTAACTCTTCTCTGTATCTACATGTGACCTGGGTGTTAATGTCTTCTCCCCTTAGGCATTAATGGAACTGAGATTTGTCCGTCTAAGCTGAGTGAGAATGACCATGATGCCAACAACGTGCCCAAGCTCAGGTATCTTAGACTGGATGGCAATCACTTGAGCCCACCGATTCCCATGGATGTCATCATGTGCTTTAGACATCTGCACTCTATTGTAATATAGAGAAAGTGTGGATCCTTGAATTTCCTGAACACATGCATATCTATGAACAGCGCTCCTGTCCACTTGACAGTACTGATTGAATCAAACAGTACTATGGAAAAACATGGAAATGGTGATGCAGTTTTGTTTTTATAACTCCAGGATTTTTTGAGCCTGAATTAATATTTATTAAATATCAAGTGGGAGATATTTGCTTTGGGCATGAATATGTCTTCAAGATACAGCTTTTATATATGCAACAGTATTAACAACAATTGAATACAATATCCTTGAAATCAAGATACATTAATTAACATATAGTGAAACATTTACAGCGTAGTTTCAAATAAGAACAATAGAGCCGTGTTGTAACAGTCAACTGTAAAGAAATCAAGAATGATGAGGGAATAGTGTGACTACCATGTAGTTCAAATGTTCTTAATGTGCCTCTGGTTTTAAGGTAACATGTAAGATAATATTGCCTTCATTTGGTATGCATCTCTTTCTGTACAAATAAACATTATCGCAGTGCTCTCTATCCAGACCTGCCTGTATATGTGTTTTTTTTTCCACATTATGTGAGTCACTGCAAGCCATGCACTATAGTAAGTGGTAGAAAAACAACTCACATCTCAAACACAAAGTTAACAAGGTCACAGGCAACTGAAAAGAGATATGGAAAACTCTACTGATGAGGATAATGTATGAAAAAAGAACTCCCTGAATAACCACAGTATTTATAATAAAGATTAAATGTTCATGTTTGTGTGTGTGTGTGTGTGTGTGTGTGTGTGCATGTGTGTGCGTGTTTGTGTGTGTGTCTGTGTATGCGTGTGTGTGTGTGTGTGTGTGTGTGTGTGTGTGTGTGTGTGTGTGTGTGTGTGTTTTTCTCTCGAGCGCGTGTTAT
>JBBIGC010069956.1:0-10742 GCA_037576955.1 Lepidarchus adonis
AAGAAAGAAAGAAAGAAAGAAAGAAAGAAAGAAAGAAAGAAAGAAAGAAAGAAAGAAAGAAAGAAAGAAAGAAGAAAATTGAGAAAGGAGAAAGAAATATATAATGAGAAGCAGAGAGAGAGAGAGAGAGTGAGAGAGAGAGAACACACACACATGCACACACACACACACACACACACGCACACTCACACGCACACGCACATGCACACGCACGCACGCAAGCACGCACGCACGCACGCACACACGCACACACACACACACACACCATGTAAACACTTGCATCTACCCCTACAACAGTCCATCCTCTGTTCAACTTCTCCTACTGTTCAGTAGAAACTACTACAGCAGACACTGTTACCTAACCCCTCCTCAGTCGCCTATGAAAACAATACCCTCATCTCTGTCTCGGGCTGGCTAATGCAGCATTCCTGTCCTCACATTTTAACCCAGCAGCCAAAACATTCATGTGGGGAGAAGCTGCCATTCTGGAAACAAACATTCCCCTCAAACCTCTTGTGGTGAGACTGCAATCGTCTTTATTACCGATGCCTGGGGACGCAGTTACAGCAGCTAGTGGAGCGGTCGATAGGTTGATAAGATATGAGTTTCTGTTTATTTATAGGACATTTCTTAAGAAAAAGACTCATTCTTGGTCCTGTTTTAGCTTTCGTTTACTTCACGCTCATGACTGACTGTAACAGCTAATTCCAGGTCAGCAGTTACGATCAGTAATTGTCTGAGAACAGAAACTTAACATCATCCACATCAGACTTATTCAAGAGCCTCATAACAAACTTTGTGGGAACATGCAAGATCTGTATTGTGAAATGGCCATTATTGGAAAATAAATCCTCACTGAGCGATGAAGTCTCACAATCCAATGTCCTGCTTATTATATGGATCTGCACCAAAATCAGGAAAGAAACTTTTTCAAAGTATATATATATTTATCGATTTTATTGCAGTTTCATGGCATGCACTAAGAAATTATAGCTTAGTGGTTTGAGCTAAGAAAACATAGATATTCTCCTTGCCTTTTCCTCTTTTCCTCCAACTTTCCTGCTTTTCCTGGTCTTTTAATTGGGCAAATTTGTGTGTCTCATATTAATCAAAAATATTTAAATTTATATTGAAATCGTTGCCCATGTTTGCTAACTACGCTAATGGCGGAGTGATATGAAAAATCTAAAGCACAAAACCTGTTCCCATGGTAGCGGACGTTATAAGAAAATAATGCCACATGTCCAGGACACCTTCCCATTCAAATTCAATGGAGTGTTTGACCGCACTCTAGAAAGTTGTATAATAAGTTAAAGAAGTGCCCACATAAATGTTAGGACCAATGGTTTCCCAGCAGAACATTGGCCAGATCATCACACTGTCTGTGTTCTCTTTCCCAGGTAAGCAGCAAACACACTCCTGGCTGTCCACATAAAAAAAGACGACAAGGCCCCTTCTTCCATTGCACCATGGTCTAGTTCTAAACAATTTTAGCTGAGGCCAGCATGGGTACTCTGACCAGTCTGCAGATGTGCAGCACCATACACAGTAAGCTGTGGAGCACTGTGTGTTCTGAGAGCATTCTATCACAGTCAACATGAACCTTTTCAGCAATTTCTGTTCTTCCTCTGATCACTTTCAGTAGCTTTTAACTACTACAGACCTGGAACACTTCCTTACACTCAACTATAGCGGCTAATACTATATCCTAGCCCTTGACCACTGCGGAGGGTCACTGGAGTGGCTATTGGGGTCATCTCACAGCAAGAAGGCCCTGGGTTTGATCTCTGGGTCAACCATGGGTGCCGTTCTGAAAGATCTGGTGGGCTTAGCGGTTAGGACCTTGCCCTTGAGAATGGAGGTTCCTCCCACTACACTGCCCAGATGCTGTTGATAGCCGCCCTTGCTCCATGTGTGGATGGGTTAAATTCAGAAGACACATTTCTTCGTGGTGTGTTCACCATGACAGTCATTTGCACCTTTCTGCCAATGGAACAAGACCATTAGCGTTATTCATGTTGGTGGTTTTAATGTTGTGGCTGATCAGTGTATCCTCTTGCTTACAGTGGTGCAGTGGTTATAAGTAAAGCCAGTAATAAAGATGATTAGCTCTGCCTGCTTCATTCAGAAGCCTGTGTAATACTTTGTGTATCTCAGTCCAGACGTGCACGGTGGGCGAGTGAGAAAAGCACTGACAAAACACTATTACCCTGAATAACATTTTATACAGAGTAATGGAAAAATGCACCTTTTGGCCTTGGTACGGGTTTCTGTAGACACATTTCCTCTTTAGACATGTTTAATAGACTGATTTGTTCCAACGTCCTCACCGTAGGGCCATATAACTGTTAGAATTTCTTTAAAAACGCTGATAAATAACAAACAGCATGCTTTCGAAGTATACAGCATTCCTGTAAATCGACCCAGTCATTCAGATCTTTTCCACTTCACATGGAGCAACGCCAGCTTTGCTTCGTGCCATTGTAAAACCATTTCACCCAGATGAGCAGTGATTGTATGGGGCCTTCCAATAGCAGAGTCCACTTAAGGCGTATAAACAGCTCCCTGGGTTTATTACGGCATTAGTCTGTGGGGGTCAGCTCTGCCTATAAAACAACCCCGTCTATCCCGAGGAATTCCATCTCATCGATTGGCCATTACATGAAGTCACGGTCATTAGGTTTTATTATTGTTTCATTTTAAACAGGGAGCAGCATTTCGCCAGATTTTTCCATGAGAGGAAATACAAACGCTGGCTGTGAGATTTCGTAGTGGAAAGCATTTATCGGTCTGATTCTAATGCAGCACTGGCAGCTTTAAAGGTTACCTGTCATTGTCGAGTGTGTCTTTCAGTAGGAAAAACCACAATTTTTCAACCTACACATCAGCCACAACATTAAAACCACTGGCTGTGGAGAATTACATAGATTATTTCATTATCTCGTTACACTGGCAATTAACAAGAGTGGAATGTACTAGACAGCAAGTGGACAGTCAGTTCTTAAAGTCGATGTTCTGGAAAGACCTGAGCTACTTTGACAAGGGTGTGATGGCCATACAGCAGAGTCAGAGCAGATCAAGGTATTTAGTGGTAGCACCTGCCAAACTTTGTCCCAGGAAGAGTGACCACCTACCTGCTGACAGGGTCATGGATGCCCACGGCTCAGTGATGACTGGTCAACCTGGTGTGGTTCCACTGAAGTGCTACAGAAGAGCAAAAATGTTATTGGTGTTAATGCTGCTTCACTATATTAGGTCCTAATGTTATGGCTGATGTTTGCGAGTTAATGAATACAACGGGCAGTTGAGTGGTGTGGAGGTTGACATTCATTAAGGAGATTTATCTAATGCACAGCTTATCTGTTTCTGCTGCAGACTTTCTGTGAGATTGGTGGACCTGATTATTACGTAGGCGCCATGTTGAATAAAAGACTTGTTTATTGCCAAAGGTGGCAGATAAGGTGGATTTAATGTTCATGGCGTAGTGCCCTGTCACGTTAACACCACAAGTGACTTCATCGCACACGAAAAAGCGGTTTGCTGTCTTTTCTCTAGATAGATGTCATCATTTCTTACTAAACTAAGAGTCTGTTAAGAGCTCGGCCTGATTCTCTAGTGCTGAAAGAATGCTGGGTCATTTCTCCTCGGGCCAATGGTTCAAAAGTCAGGTTGAACTTTACAACTGAAACCTTTTAGCTTTTAAATCAATCCAAACAAACTTTTACAATATGTAGAGGTCTTTAAAGGTGGCCTTTACAAAACCAGTTATTTAAAGAACGGTCTGTTAAAAGGTTCTTTGGGTTTTTCAAAATGGCCTCACTTGCTTTTGTAAGAGTGGGAACTGGTTTGTAGAGCTGTAACACTGAAGACAGTCAAGCTGGTGCAGCAATGAAAACCTGCATAATGTTTCTGTATAAACATGAAATAAATATAGAATCTCTGGAATGAGATGTGTACCATACACACATTCATTTTCCAAACTGCTGGGTCATGGGGAAGCTGGAGCTGATGCCAGTTGACTATGGGGAACAGGCAGGGTTCACCCTGGACAGGATGCCAACCTATCACAAAAAAAATCACACCTATGGGCAGTTTACAGTAGCCAGTCAACCTGAACCACTAGCCCTTAGACAGTGGGAGGAAACCAGAGAACCTGGAGAAACCCAAGCAAACACAGGGAGAGTTTCTACACTCCACACAGAAATGAACCTGGGAACCAGGACTTTCTTGCAGTGAGATGACAGCAGTAATTACTGCAGCGCTGCACCTTCCACATTTCACACATCCTTTCTTAAAGGAGAATCTTCGCTGAAGGAACCATAGAACTTTTTCAACCCCCACCATACCAGGCCAACAACAAAATAAGCCTCCAAAAATAACTACTCAACTACCTTCTAAGTGTTTACAAAAAAGTCATTTGCCCCTCCCTGCCCTCCTCGCTCACAGGACATACCAGTTTTGGTAACGTGAAGTTGGGTTGTCATTGTGTAGTTGTCTATATTAAGAACCGGTTTTCTTTATGAGAAGAAATGAAAGAAATTTGTCACTATTGGACTCTTCCAAAGTTGACATTTTGCCATGTGGACATTTTTCCTTCAACTGCTGACAGCTCTTCTGAATTATGAGGTTTTTAAGGAGCTGCAACACTGGTGCACAGTTCATTTACATCATAGGGCTGGAAACCTTTAATCCTCCAAGCTTTGTCCTGTGTGGCCGTTAAGTTGCGGTAGCAGTATCAGGGAAAGTTTGAGCAGTTGTGGGAGGTGTAGAACAATACTTTACTTTAAGACTTTCAGCCAATGCCATTTCAGGAAGGGAGGAGGGGTATCTTGCTTACAACATTTATGTTGAATTTTTGTTTCGACAAAAGTTATCAGCTTTGGAAGAGGTGTTTTTTTAGCAAAGCAAAACAAAGGTCTAGATCTACTGACAGTGGTTTCAACAGTAGGTTGCAAGTTCAAGGCCCAACCCACACCTGAGCAATGTTGATAGCCGCTCACTTCATATGATGGATGAAATGCATCATTTTCATTGTATTGCAATTTGTGTGATTGAATGTGTTCACAATGACAAATAGTCACTTTCAGAGAAGGCAAGTAAATAAAAATTAAACATAAGAGATATAATAATACAAAAGAACTAATGTATTTGGAAAATAAAATCATTTTTAGCTTTTTTTTCTAAAACTAGCAATAGTTAGGGCAGATCTGATCTCCATGTGGAGATGATTCAAGCACTGGGCAGCATAATGATGCATAAGGCCATTTCACCCTGTTTCGTTACAGCTTCACACTACACTAGTTGATCAGATCTAAAAATCCTCGCAGGCTGGTATTCTTCAACATTCATGCAAATGTTTTTAGTCCAAACCTTTGATTTATATTCATACATTATGAGTAGGACTTTAAACTCTTCTGTTCAGTTCTGTTCAGAAACTTGAGGAGTAATATGTTCTCATTTCTTGTTTTTTGTTAGAACTCTAGCAGCAGCATTTTGGATAAGCTGTAGATATCTAGTGGTCTTTTTTTGAAGAGGCCAACAAGAAGAACTTTACAACAGTCAAAGCAATTACAAGGAAAGGTTTCTCCAGATCTTCTTTTGAAACAAAATCTCTTAATAGTCTCTTAATTCCTGGAGATTGAGGGATGCTCATTGAAGAAGGTGTTTGTCAGTGATTTAACAGTGATTTTAGATACTGTATTGAAATCTTCAAACTTTTACTGGGTATCAGTTGTGGTTATAGTTCACAGGAAGTTCATGCAGCTGAGTCTCAGAGAAAAGTCTTGTGCTAAAATAGATCTTCATAGATTTTAATAGTTTAGTTTAATAACACACACACATTGGCATAAGCTGTATTTGCATTTTTTAGACAAGCTACTGATTTACGGTGAGATTTCCTGTGTCCAGGCCCATTGTTTTGACAGTCTTCACAAAACTGCCTCCATGACTAAGACTTCCAAAAGTGGATGCAGAAAGAGATAAAGGGAGGGTCTGGAGAGGCTTCTGGGTGAGGATATTAGATAGAAGCCAACGTGACTTCATTTCCTCCATCACATCACACCTATGCACACCCACACACTGAGCAACAGATTCTGTGTGTTCTTACTTTATCTGCGTATCACTGTTCTCCAGCCTTAACAAGGCCACACTGTGGCTCATGCCGTCCTTGAAGGGTGCGACGGTTTTCCCTGCGATACTGAACAAACAACAACAGTGCTGCGGTGCCATGGGAACTTTCCTAACAGTGAGAAAATAACCGAAAGCGATACACGAACTGAGTGTGTGCATATATTTGTCCAACATTCAGAAGAGGCTTTGGTTATTAACAATGAGTTTGTCTGGTTAAACTGCGAATATATTACGCAGTATCTCAGAAGGGCATCACATTTAATTACATCACCACTGTGGTAACAAAAACACTGTAAAACTTTACAAAAGGAGAAAAACAAACTTTTTTTTCTGCATCTTTTCTGCTTTTCATTGTTATTCAACTGTTCATCATGAAATGCTCTTGCAGTGATGGTAGGTACGTGTCAGATACCACAGCCCTCTTCTGAGGTCTCGTGGGCTCCATGCCTCAATGGGTCACAGCTGTTTTGGCAGGGCAGATAATAAGCAGGTGGTTCTATTGTTTTGGCTGATCATTCAAGGCAACTTAAATATAAGTTAACACAACATTTTATTCAAATTCACTTTGTTTCCATGGTTCCCACAGCGTGATGGCAGCTAGCTTTGTTTAATTCTGGTAAAAATAGAAAATTAAAGACAATGTTTGAATAAAACATGATGTCATGGCACCGGGCAGTCACTTTGGGGCGGGTAGATAAAATCTGTAAAGGACATAATGCCGCGGGTTTGGGCTTAGTGTGAACAAACAGGTTGGACCGGTACAGCTTCAACTAGACTGGAAAACCTTGATAATGACTAATTGTTGCCGATATAAGTTTACACTGCTGACTTACATTCTAGTGTATAAGGTATGTGTTTAGCAAAAGGCGAAGGCACTGAAAAGGTCAACAAAGCAGCGTACATGGGTTTGGTTCAGTTGTAGACTCAAGACAGAGGCTCTTATCGCCGGGAGAATCTTGGCAGTGCAGTCGTAACGACAGACTATAGGAAGTACTTCAATGAAATATTGCCTCCAGCAGTCTGCTGCAGTGTTTTAACTCTTATAGACACAGCGCGTTCAGAACCCAGCTGTGGCAGCAACAGCTGGTGAGTGTGATCACAGACAAAACAAGGCTCTTGGAGTAAGCCTGACAGGAAGCCCCTGATTAAAGCACTTCCTGTCTGGCTGTGCAACGTGGAGGCTACATTTGCGGTGTTGTTTTCTCCTGCCTCTCTCTTCAGTGAGCTCTACGACTGTATGCTAGACTCTCTGACCACAAGACACGGCTAATCAAGAAGTCAGGAGACGCGGCCAGGCTCCGTTCTGAAAGAAAATATTGTGTCTATCCACCGCTGCAGGGCTTTATCTGTACATGGGCAGCTCTACATAAGCCCCACTTTTATAAAGGCCACATCTTGCACTGGCACTGTATACTAACAAGACACTTCAATTAGGACATTTACCTCATATCTATACTCATTGTTCAATTGATCCTGATCCTCATTAATTTATTATGATTGTTGTTTTTAGTCCTGTCTTGTTTTGCTGTCTGTTGCAATTTTGGAATTGCATTTTAATTTAATTTAATTTAATTTAATTTAATTTAATTTAATTTAATTTAATTTAATTTAATTGTATTGTATTGTATTGTATTGTATTGTATTGTATTTTATTGTATTTCTTATGCATTATAAATTGTTTTCTTGTCTATTTATTCTTCTGTACAGCACTTTGGTTCAATCTGGTTATTTTAAAGTGCTATACAAATAAAGTTGGATTGGATTGGATCCATATATAGTACTGTGGCATATAGGTGGGCAGTGGTGACCTAGTGGTTAGGAAATTGTCCTTGTGATCAGGGGGTTGCAGGTTCAAGTCCCATCCCAGGCACCACTGAGGTACAATTGAGCAAGGTACTGTCCCACTACACTGCTGTTTATAGCTGCCCATAGCTGTTCACAATGACTTTCTTTTCCTAGTTATCTTAAAGAACATTCAGACACTTGTAGGTCATATTTTTTATTACATTTTATTTAACCAGAAAAGTCTGAAGTATCCTGGGCATAATAGACAGCAGTGCATTGTTTACACATATAAAAAATCACACATTACAAACATTATCTACTGTTTTTATAGTTACTATCACTGGTGCTGTCTTAATCTTCACCCACTCTGCAACTACTGCTGTTTTGTACTCTATTACAGTCACATTCTGCACTGTTACCATTACTCATCATACTGTCTGCACATGGATTCACCATTTATTTATTTATTGTTTTATTTTACTCATAATTAAAAAAAAAAAAAGAAAATATATTCTTCTTCTCTTTCTATTTACTCATAATAAACCCATAATCAATCATTTAATAGACAGACAGACAGTTTTAACCACTTTCATCCGGTCTTTCCAATCAGAGGGTGCAGCATACAGCAAGCTTGTTTTCCTACGCGCTGTACGGCCAGACTGCGCTCTGAAAGGAAATATTGTGTTTTGCCCATCCCTGCAGCGTTTTCTCTGTAAATGTGAAATACAAAGAACGTCACTTTTATAAAGGCTACTTTTAGCACTGTATAATGATGACTTCATCAACTATATCTACAGCTATTTACACTCACTATCCATTGTATCTCATCCACTGATCTCTTAATACTGACAAACATTAGTCGTCATCAATTGGCAATTCATTTAAAACCCAAACCCACCACCATTCAAGATGGTGCAGAATAAAAGCTTGTTTTCCTAATTGAGTTTCAACTGTAGGGTTCTCCAGGAGACTGCAATCATGTGTATTACAGTAAACGCATATGCTACAATTCTATATATTTAATAATACAGTTTCTTTTTGACATATAAAATAACAACCATGGGTAATAACGCTGCTGTACATGTCTGATGACAGTATACCAATGGATACGTCTATGTGTAGTCAGGGAGAATGATGCAACTCTTTCATGGAGAATACATTTGTGGGTAATTGCTCTATAATTAGCAACAATCTTCATAATGGATCATGTCTAATATGTGTCAACAGTACAAAACAAAGGTACAAAAGTGCAAGCATGTGGAAGACACCCTCACAATGACTTGCTGGTAAAAATAGACTACCAAATATAGTTGGACAGTAACTTTGTATTCAGTGTCAGTACTTGCTTGAATGACACCTCCATTCACGATTTTACTATTGCATATTCCTGTAGCACTGATAGACTCCCCCACTCTCTACTTTCAGCAGGAAACCCTGAGGTCAACCTGCTCCTGCCCACCTCCCTATCTCTTGAATGGTAGCCTGTCTACTTCAGTCAGGGAACGCAGAATCAGGGCACATGCTTTGAAGTAACTGACCCACATGGTGGCAAGATGTCATTGATGAACAATAGAAAACCAAGTCAAGTCAACATTATCTGTCCATGCAAGAAGAAACTCCATACGCTGTAGGAAGAAACCTAGAGAGGAACCAAGACTTAGAAGGGGAACCCATCTTCCTCAGACATGATGCCACTCTGGTCAGCTGCCCATGATGCCCATACCTGAATCCACCGCCATGCATAATAAATCATGTAATTGTTTGAATATTTAGACAGTGTTGGAAACGACTGGAATTAAAAAGGGTTAAAAGGAGACAAGAGGGTTTCCAGACCCCACAGGGAGGGTTTCTGTTGTCTGGTTGCCGCATTACCTCATTTCTTCAACTGTAGGGAAAACTACACAGGAGTATGGAGTACGAAGCTGTGTCTCTGTTGGAAGAGACGCTAGGCTGGTCTTTCTCTGCGAATTTGCCTCCACGCTCAACATTGAGTCATGGCCAAATTAGGGATGGATGACCTCATGCCAGTGTTCCCCAGAGGCAACCCCACGTTGTCTTCAGCTCTACCTTATTATGACCTTCTCTATACCTCCTCCACCTATAATTATGCCTTTAGAAAGCCTCTTAAGGAGAGGGAGCCTAATGGACAGAAAATGAGAGAGAAAAGGATAGAAAGAAAGAGAGTTTCAGCCTAGAGACATGATTTACTATGTAGGGTTATGTTTATGCTTGTGAAACAAGTGGAGAATACCAAGGCCTTTGTGTCGAAGCCAGATTTCACAGGCTAGTTTTTATTTAGCTGGTTTATTCAGGACAGGCACTCAACATAACATTGCCTGAAGAGTCAATAAGTCTTGAAAGAGAGCAAAAGGGAGAGAGAGAGACAATAACTTTGTTTAAATCCAATTACAGGTCATGGCAGGATATTTGGGTCTTTCTTACACAACTGGGTCTGATGCCATACTGCTGCAAGGTAGCTCTACAGACCGTTCAGCTTCTGGGGCAGCAATATGTGCTGGGATTGTGAACAAAATGGGGAAATACTCTCTTTCATGAGTGTAATTCAGCTGCTGGGCATTCACAAGCCTGTTTTAGCCAGAGTCTGACCAGGTATGCCCCACAATATGGACAATGAAATAACAATGGGCCAGGTCAGAGTGTCGCCTCTGCATGACATCAGTGCCAAAAAAGTCGCCCGATTATTTATGTTGAAGGACTTTCTCCCAGTCTCTCTGTCTCTCTGTCTCTCTGTCTCTCTCTCTCTCTCTCTCTCTGTTTCTCTCTCTCTCTCTCTCTCTCTCTCTCTCTCTCTCTCTCTCTCTCTCTCT
>JBBIGC010069975.1:0-10741 GCA_037576955.1 Lepidarchus adonis
ACCCCCATATTGTGGCGATAGAATGTATTTTAGTTGTCAATACTAATCTGACCACTAGATGTCAGTAGTGACGCTTATAGAGGCGTCAGCAGGTTAGGTGTTGCTGAAGAAGACAATAAACGCTGTTGAGTCAAAGAACGGTTTTTCTTAAAGTTATTAAGAATCATTACACATATTGCTCGTTTCACCAGCGAAGATTCGACTGTGAGATCGGTGGTCGAATCAGGCTCCGCATATCGATGCATCAAATCTTCGACTATTCGGGGACAGCCCTAGTTTGCTTGTTTGAAACTTCATTATTGCTCCCAAGCGTAAAGCCGACTCTACAGTAAAGGTCAGGAACTGTTTTGCTTCATTACTCTCGTCGCTAATGAACTACAACTCCCAGAAAGCAACTCACTTTCCACTTCTTTTCCACCCATTGCCCCAGATTCTAATAAATAAATAACTAAATAAAATAAATTAAACATATATGAAAGGGTTTGGGGCAGCATCGTAACCACGGTTCATCATAAGCTGAGTGAGTCATAAGTCGAGGACCCCCTGTACTTTTACATGAATGTGACCTAAAACATTATCTGATTTAACAGGTCCTAAAAGTAGGTGAAGAAAACCTAGTTAAACAAAGAAAATAGATCCAACAACTTGTCTGTGTCTAACAAAAGTAAGTGAACCTAAACTTTCAGTATCTGCTCATGTCATCACGCTGCCTCCACCATGTTTTACAGAAGATGTGGTGCTTTGGATCATGAGCTGTTCCAATTCTTCTCCAAACTTTCTTCTTCTCATCATTCTGGTCCAGGTTGATCTTAGTCTCGCTGTTTTAGAACTGTTCTGTTTTCTTCAGGTGCTTTTGGGAAAGTCAGTTCTGTTTTTTTCTATTTTTGAGGCTGATTAATGGTTTGCACCTTGTGGTGAATCCTGTGCATTTACTCTCATGAAGTATCTTCTCTTTATGGTCGAGGATTCTGTGATCATCCACCACTGTTGATTTGGCCTCTCCTAACATTTCTGCTTCTCTGGTGGGTTTTTTCATCCTCAGGTCTGTTTCACTTCCTTTCACTGCATGTTGTATGTTCACAGCAACAGCTTCCAAATGCAAACACCACACCTGGAATCATCTCTAGACCTTTTAACTGCTAAATTGATGACAGGTTAACGAGGGAAGAGCCCATGCAGCCTTGTTTTTTTTTTTTGCAGTCAATTTTCTTCTGAGTCAATGCCCAATTACTTTTGGTCTCTTGAAAAAGAGGCAACTACGTATTAAAGAGTTGTAATTCCTAAACCCTCGCATGATTTAATTGTATCCTGAATTTGTTTTCATAAACAGCTAAAATAACAAAACTTATGTCACTGTCCAAATATTTTGGGCCGAACAGTAGGGGATCTTTTAAAACCCTATATACACTCCAGGTCTTTGTGGTCTTCTGACCAGTCTCACCCACAGACCCAGAGGTCTCGGCAGAGTGACCACTAACCAGAAGTGAAAGAAAAGTTGTGTTATTATTAATATTCTCTGACAAATGCAAATCATAAATTCTCTCAGGGTATGTAAACTTTTGAGCCCCACTGTAATAAGGCAGAGATCTAGCTGCTCAGTGTTCTTTAAGTAAGCATTGCCTCCATAATAAGAAAATGTCAGAAAAGTATGTGAAATAATTTTTCTCAGTAATTAAAAATATTTTCAAATTGCTCACTCATGACATAATAATTGACATAATAATTCTGTTCATTAATTTAGATTATTCGATTATACTACCAACATGTTATTTCACATCAAACCACTCTGAATGATATAACCATCTACTTAAGCAGAAATAAATAGTGGAATTTCATTTTTATGTCGTGTTACAGCTAATATATCAGGGACTTTACTAATTTATTAATATGAATGTGAATGTTTAGAAGAAGATATTGAATTGTGAATACTCTGAAGAGTATGACAATAAGTTTGGATTTATTGCTCCTTTATTGAGCCTACACAGCATTTTAGTGTTGATTTAAGTCAATTTAGTCCATGACTACACCCTAACAGATCATAATTAATATTATTAATGAACAATTAAATGAATTAATAATTCATATGTGAAGAGATCTACAGAAATGGAACTACTGAATGGTGGAAAGGGAAATTTAAAGCAGAAACGCTCGGAGTTTGTGTGTGAGAGGTGAATATTACCGTGATGCGCCCGTGGCTGGCGGTGTCTCTGAGGCTGAGGCTGAACTCTCCAGGCCGCTCCGGGTTCATGCTGAGCTGGAGGCGCAGCGTTTCTGCTGCCGCTGCGGCTCCGGAGCTCAGCGCCGCCCGCACGCGCACCGACATCAGCACCGTCAGACTCCCGGACATCGCGGATGAAAAACAGGAGGTGGAAAAGAGAAGAAGAGCTGGGTTAGGTGTGCGCTGTCTTCATCATTAAAGCCGTTTTCTTCATTCTCGCCCTCATCATAAGCCTCAATGCGGCGCACGAGACCCAGGAACCAAAACAGGAAGCAGGTCCGGTTGATATTTACGTCCCATCAACTCTGTCAGCGCGTGTTATTAGTTCCGTGTAATTTGCACTAAAAACACCAAAGAAACATATATGTATTTAATATTAAACATATTATTGTAAATTAGTTTATTTTGTATAATGACATGACTTTTTAAATTGGATTAATATTGTGTTTTTATACATTGTGTATGTGAATATTGTAAGAAAATATATGTATTTTGCCTGGTTTTAGGTGTCTCTATGCATGTTGTGACTGCCTGAATAAAGCATTTGTATATTCACTTGAATTTAGTAGTGTGAGGGCATCTTTTAAACTAGAAAGATTTGCTTTAAAACTTAACACTACCCCACCAAACCTGATTTCCAGAAAAAGTGAGAAATTTGGTACACCTGCAACAATTTCCAGTCACAGACTTCTTAAACCTTCGCTTTCCAGCTAAACAGTGGACAGACACAACTTCCTTACACTCTACAAGCTGTTTAGTCTGGCTTTCATTCTCCAATCCAGAGAGGATCGTTGGTGGTGACACCCTCCCCATCTATACTTCTGACAGACTCTGAATACAAACCCACTAATTTAACAATACACACGCTATTATTTTCTTTGAATTAAATCTCTACAAAATTCATTAAAATGTGATTATTCTGTGTTCAGACAACAAACAGGACTTTCAAACAGGTAAGACATTATGATCTGTGTAATTTATTAGTGTGTAAAGGGAATTTAACCAGAAGAAGCAAACACATGTAGAGTAGTTTCAGTGTTTCTTTGTGTCCAAGGGTAAGCTGGAAATACTGGCTGGTCATTCAGGGAAAGTGATTTTGAGAAGACAGTATGCCATCAATATTTGGCACTTTCCAGTCATAAATTTCTTAACAAAAATAAATTATAACAAAAACAATTGTCAAAAGAAAATGTTAAAATTGTTGAATGAGGATAAATAAATCCAAACTTAGTGCCATTTTCAGAGTGCTCTTCTCAGTTCACAATTCAAGCTCTTCTTCTAAACATTCACATTCATATTAATAAATTAGTAAAGTACCCATTATATTAGCTATAAGGCAACATAAAACAGAAATTCCACTATTTCAGATTACATAGATGATAAGTGATTCAGAGTGGTCTTTGAAATGCTCAGTGGTGAAATACCAGATGTCTGAAGAGTTTAATATCTATTAAGGCTCCTTCAAAGAAAGTTGCACAGAATAAATACAGCCTGAGGGCATTGTTTTCCACTGTAAAGAAATGAATCAGTAGGTTTCTCTACAAGAACAATCACATCAAACCATGGTAACATCATCTAAATGACTATTTATCTTTAATCACTGAATTGTAAACAATGTTGGGAAGTTACAAGGAACTCCGCCAAGTCCCAAGTGAGGATAAAGGAAACAAAATTAAACAAAGAAGAAAAAAACAATAGTACCGCATTTATTTACTCAGAAAAATTATCAAATACTATGTACCTGTGTGGCAAAATCACCTGAAACTTTAGGTTAAATAGTTAATATGACAAGCAGGTATAAGTGGGCACCCTTTTTTTTTAAAGCAAGATTGGATCTTCAAAACACATTTGTAGACCTGCAGACCTCAGGAAAAGAGTTGTTGATGCTCCTCCTGGTTACAGAACCATATCTAAAGAATTTGGACTCCTCTGATCCACAAAGAAATATTCCAGACAATTGTTACTCTCCCCAGGAGTGCTTGAACTAAAAAGATTACTCCAAGAGCAAGGCACTTACTTGCCTGTGACATCACAAAGAAACCAAAGATTACTTCTAAGCAACTAAAAGCATCTAGATCATTAACTGAATCGCAACAGAGAAACAAAGCGTTGAAGTGCGATGTTTAAGAGGGGAAACTCAAGAGCATCCAACATGGGAAGCTGTTCTGTGGAATTCGCCTACATTCCTTTAAGCTGATGTACCAAACTATTCAAGTTAGAAGGAATATTTTGTTGTATTTATTGTTACACAAGAGGAGGAACCTGGTCCTGAAAGCCACACAGATTAATAATATTAGATAATCTTGAATAAATAAATGTCCTAATATTTTCTCATTTGTTTAATGATATATTATATATATATATACACACACACACAAACTCAGTACCGTGCTAAAGTCCTGAGAAAGCTTTTTTCCTCCAGTAAAACATTCATATTATTATAATTGTTAATAACAATAACACAGTAAACACAGACATACGTCTCCATCCCTCACTATTCCTTGTAGTTTCCATCAAATCCCCGTTTTGTCCTCAATCAGTCCTTCCTTCCATTAAATCAGGTTCTGCAGGAGTTTCACATCCATGCAATGACTGGAGGCCTGGAGAGAAGATCTGGAACCAAACCTGTTCTTCTAACCAGCTCACAACATCTCAATGACTTTTACACAGATCAAACTCTTGATCCTTTTTACTGCTTCATGTTGCTTTTACTTTAATGTTCACTTGTGTTCTCGCTGTAGAAAGACCCTCAATGTTGAGAAAAAATGGCTTTAAAACATTTGTGTAGGGGACTAAGACTTTTGCACAGTACTATATGTGCGTGTATATATATATTGTGCACGAAGCTCATCTGTTCTGAGAGCTGATACATAGAGATGCATGCATCACTCCAAAAAGGAAGATATTTTCAAGTTTTAAAAAGATGGCTTTTCTGTCCTGCCATCTACAACCTGCACAAATATTTCATTCCCAGTGACAGAGGATTTAATCCAGTCCCCTTTATCACTTGACCCTTGTTCAGTTATCTGTAGGAATTAATGGAGACCCTCTACTATACCTCACCACACCCACTTTGGTTTCACATTAAGCCCCTTTCCCCACTGTCTTGCCTTTATCTTCGTACAAACTTTCTGTCGAGCTGGCACATAGTGGCGTTGGCACAGGAAGAGAGGGCTGGTCCAGAGCTGAGCTGACCGAGGTCAGATGATCAGTTTGTTCATGAGTTCCTTACTTCCAGAACAGAATGTTCCAGAGCAGCAGCCAGCAGGGGTAAACCAGCAGAGCCAACAACGGATAGACCAGCGAACCATAGAGGGCGTGGTCCAGGATGCCCTGAGAGATGACCGAGAGGAAGAGCATCCAGCCCTCCGACAGCGAGACTGGCACCTCCTGGAGTTCTTGGAAAAGGAAGATGCAGTAGAGGAGGGTACAACCAGGACTGAGGAGAACCATCGCCAAGGCACTCAGAGCTCTGAGGAAACAGAACCATGTGTTAAAAAAGTATTACAATGCTTTAAAAAGTTTTTGCTGCCATCTTGATTTCTTTTTCACATCAGTCACATTTTAATATTAGACAAAGATAACCCGAGTACAACAAAATGTAGTTTTTAAATAAGGATTACATTTATTAAGGGGATAAGCTACCCAAACCTACATTCCTGTAGAAAAAAAAGAGAGAAATCTGGAAGGGAGCAAATTCTTACACATCACTGTTCATTATATGAACCTTTCTTGCTATTTCTTAAATACATACATACATTTTAAAGCTTTCACATTTCTTATATTGATCCTACAGTTCTCTTTTTATGTTAATATTATATAATATCAAGGTTCAGCTCCAATAATTTAATGAACATGATATAGAATAATTCTAACTTTATTAGAGCTGAAAAGTTGTTAAAAATCCTCCTGATATGACGTAGGCAGAGAAAACCTCGCTACTGCTATTGGGTTCACCCCCCATGTGCAAAGAATCATGGGATATATTCGGTCCGCCAGATTGGTAGATTAATGACATGTAAATGCAAGAAAGGCCTTTTGTTTGTGTTCATCAGGAGTAGGGAAAAAAGTGAATCCAAAAAAAACCCCTTTTTTTTTTTTTTTTTTTTTTTTTTTTTTTTTTTTTTAAACGAGCAGCTGACCAAACGCAAGCCCTGAAAGCCTGTGTGGACAGTCAGGTTGGCTTCAACGTGCAGCCATGTACAGACATGTACAACAGTCAGAGGTCTCCTTTAACTAAACTACAGTCTGTGTGTGTGTTTACTTACTTGGGCAGATGTGGTGTAACACAGGCAGCTGCGGGCACCAGTGTAACAGCCAAGATGAAGCCCAGGGAGAAGTTGATGAGAGCGGTGCAGCCCAGCAACACAGCCAAGTACAGAAGAGCCACCAGCTTCAGCACCTTCCACCCCTGCTCTGTTCCCTCCCCAGAGATGAACCTGAGATTGAGGTTATGAAGAGAGGAAGAACATTAAACGTACATTAATAGACTTATTTTCATTTTGCTTTGCTCGTATAGTGGCAGGTCAGTGAAAACCAGGTTTGTGAGAATGTGTTGTAAGTATCAGTGTGTGGAAACAGTACCGATGTGTGTTGTGGGGCAGTGCTAAGCCTGCGGTGTAGATAGCTATAGCAGTGAGAACTACAGCTTCCGTTTCAGACACAGGGAAATGTTCCACTGCAGTTTCCTGAGACAGAACAGGCAGAGTGTACAGCGCCACGCCGGTCAGGTGACTGATCACTAGTGGTGTTAGCACAGATAGAACCCCTGGACTGGATGGCTAGAACGTGGGAAGACAAAGAAAGATTAGGAGATATGCAGAATAAATTGGACCCATGTGCAGCATTTCATAATCTAGCTAGCCAATCATACGCTGTTAGAGCTTTTATAATGTGTTACAGTGTAAAAGTAGCAGTGGAAATGAACCAATGTATTGTTGCAAGTCATATCAAATGAAAAACTGTCCTGAAAATGGCAGAGGGCTGCCCACACAACTGCTTCTCACATTATCTACTCTAGCTGCATTATTATACCACTGTCCAGAACACAGACAAATGCTCCATTGAATTTGAATGGGAAGGTGTCCCGGAGGTGTGCCTTCACATAGATGAGTGACATTAATCATTATTAATATAACTAAAGGTAAACTGAGCAAATGTGTTATTTAAGAAGCATGTATCAAACTGGTCGTCCGTCGTATAGCTCAGTACCCGTGAAGTAGCTTTTAGTTTCAAAAAGGTTGGTGACCCATGTTCTAAATTACTTTTAGGACTTGAATGAAAATCAAAAACTTATGCAGAAGTACTGAATTACATTGAAAAAGCTTCAAGCACCACTGCAGGCATTTGTAATGGTCTTAACGTTCACTTTCGCTGCCCAATTCCGAAACATTCCTCATACAATAATGGGTGTCAAAAAGAATTATTTATTTAAACAAGACCCTGGATGTTCACACTGACCGGTTCCACTTCACCAGCCCCATCCTCAGTTACCGCAGGTGGAGTCCCTAGCTGGACCCATAGGTCTAATGCCTGTGCGTCAGTTAAGGATTGTAAAAGACGTTTTTTTCAGTAAAAACAGCATGACATTTGTGATACTTCCAAGAACAATTTTTTCTAAACTTACGTTCTGGTTGGTCTTCTGAAATGAACCAAATACTCTGGCTAAGTAAATAGTGGTTACTGCAGGCACACAAACTCAGTGAGAGGATACTCGCAGGAGCAGGATGGTGGCCAGCAGCCCAAACGCAGGCATATAATAGCCAATGGAGACAAAGCGAGAAAGTGAAGGCATCAGGTAGAAGAAGTAGGATTGATGAAGCCTCTCTAGGAGATTATTCAGCTTCCTGAACATTCCCTCCAGCAATCTGAGAGAATGTGAAAGAACCAGTCATTGATACATTGATTTAATATTTAAACAAAAACTGCATAGTCGTAACCAAAACTTCGCCTTCATATCTTTTTCCAAAGCTCTTATAATGTAAAACATCAGTATTTGACACAAAGACTCATGTTGCTATGAACAAACCTGCCGATAGTGGTAGCGTCAGTCTTGTACTGTCGAAAGCTGTTGATGCCCCGGACTGTCGCAGCCTCAATGTGGTAGCGGAGGAAGAGTCCATGGTCCCCCCAGGGACGTCCACTGGCCTGCTTCAACACCATCATCATCATGGTCTGGACAGCGTGAGTGTAGCCCTCTGCAGTGTCCCAATCACTCCTCTGGAGCTAAGAGGCCAAACAAGGTTCTCACACATGCAGCCACAACCGTATACGAATAGAACATCCAGAGACATAATTAACTGAGTTTGTATACATTATTGGCAGCCTTGGGAAAGATGGTTCAATTATCTAACATTTCAAATACAAAAACAATTCTAACTTTTAATTAAAGTTTATCTATTAGGGGTGGGAATCACAGGGTCGCTCACGATACGAGATATGCGGCCCACAAACAATAATTTCGCGATACAGCGATTCTGCAATTATCGACAGCGTTGTACTACCAACTGAAATTATATATATTCCCAAGGTTTTCCCGTACCAGACACTACATATCCCACAATGCATTGCTGAGAAGAAACGCGTCTGCTGAAACAAATAACAAAGCACTACGTTTTTGTTTGATCAAAATTATTGTTAAGGACAGTTCAGCAAGTGCTAGATATCGGTGGTGATAAGCATTTTTGCTCACTTTTTTATTGGATCTTTTCCCCCTTTTTCAAAGAAGCTCGTCAGCGATGTGTGTTTTACTGATGCATGTTTATCACATCGGCCGGATTGTAGGCTTCATGCGGGGAAAAGAGGCACATACCTTCATAAAATAATTCAGAGTCTGTTCTGTCAATGTTCTAAAAGCGAAGCAAAGTGAAACCAGACTTTAGATTTAAATGTGATTGGGCGTCTTTCAGCCCAGTGTTCAATGTGTCTCTCTGTTGACTAAGTTTCACCCATGTTCTGCAGCGCCACCCAGAGGAGACATGAAGTAGCGATGCCAGAGAGGCAATCACATAAGAGAGAATGTGTATTCTTTACAATATCGATATTGCCATCTGCGTATTGATTATAATATCATGTGAGCCAGGACGACCATATATCTCCATATTTGATATTTTGTCACACCCCTAATATTTAGTATATTTTAAACTAAACCATGAGCGTCATAATTATTGGTAATCCTACATTTAATACTTTGCACAAGTTTCCCAACATATGAGAGAGGCTTCTCCTGTAATTAATAATGAAGACCAATTAGAGACCTTTCTATCTTATTGGATCAACCAGGGTCCATTGTACTCCTTCCTTAAGACTGCATTAGCTCACCTTACAGGTTTTAAATATACGCTTTGTAGGCTTCTCTTGCGAAAAGACACAATTCATTTTTTGAAAGGCCAGATTTTCATTTTTAAAATCAGTTTGGTAATGTTTCATTAGCATTATGTGAAATCCAGAAACTTATTTTGTGGGCAGCTGACCGAAATTGTTTTATTCTGGTCTAAATAGTTAGTTGGTATAGAAGTGGCATTTAATTGTAGTATTGGTGACTTAGAGCTCCAACAGTGGATTCTGTTTTTTTTATATCAATTTTCTGATTTTTAAAAAGGTCTACACATTAAGGTTACTCCATTTCAGTATTTTGCATACTCTCCGCTCTTCAACGTATGCATGCCAGATGAAAATGCCAATTTTCAGTTTTAATCAAAAGCAGAGAAATTAGTATCTTGTCAGAAATTGCCCAATTTTTGTGGCCAATTAAAATCATATAATATTTCTCTAAGTCTAGAGAGATAACGCCCATATTCAATTTTAAAAATCCTGTTCACATACTACATGTACAACAGAAATCTGATCTCAATCAAGACAAAATAATTTCACCTACTTTTCCCTGAATGGTGCAGAGGACGCCAATCTTCTGGCAAAATGCATGGAAGAGGTTGGCCAGGTCGAGGTTAGGAAGCTGCCCATTGAGGCCCTCTAGAACCAGGTCCAGACTGGTGACGACATCACTGCTGAGCTCCAGTGAAAGAGCAGCCTGAATGGATCCAGCACGGCCCTGCAGAGGTGTGTAGTGCATTCCTGAACCACCAAGATAAGAGTCTTTAGGTCATGTAGCTCAAACGCCATTAAAAGCTTAATTATGTAATTTTCATATATAATCTTATGACTTATTTACAGTAACAGAAGCATAGAAAATAAAATAAAAATTTTCACCTGCAGCATCTACATGTGCAGTTATATCATTACTATACAAGCAAGTTAACTCTGAACTAGAGCTGGGCAATATGATGATATTATTGTGATATATTGTGGTCACAAATGATTTTCTGAGTATATTGTGTGGTCAGTATTGAAAGACACTGTGGAATAAGTTCATTTCATAGAGAGCTTCATTAGTCTCACTTACGTAAATATACAGGTCCTTCTCAAAAAATTAGCATATTGTGATAAGGTTCATTATTTTCTGCAATGTACTGATAAACATTAGAGTTCCTATATATTTCAGATTCATTACACACAACTTAAGTA
>JBBIGC010069996.1:0-25256 GCA_037576955.1 Lepidarchus adonis
TACCGCCTATATATTATTGAAAGCACAGTACATATTTTAGCTCAAACTTGTCATAGTAGTCGGGGTTCCCTTTAAGGTACAAAAAAAACCCCCAACTGTTTGCTTGGTGTGGTCATGCTGAAAGGTGAAATTTCTTTTTCGATTAGATGCATGATGGTTTTTGATGAAAACAGACTGGCATTTGGAACACCCCCAAAGCTTGATACTGCCACCCCCATACTTCACTGTGGGTAATGTATTGTATGGAAATTGTTTTATTAGAATATCTTGTTATTGCCCCAAAAAACGTTTGGAATTGTGGCCATAAAGTTCAACCTTCGCCTCAGCAGACCACAACCCATTTACTACCACATGCGTCTGAGAGACTTGGTGTATTTGTTGTGCAAAATTAAGTTTGGGTCTGGATGTTTGTAGCCTTACCTCACAGTCTAGACACATGGAGATTGTGGTCACATAGTACACAAACAATACTTGCCAGAAATTACTGCAGCTCCTTCAGTTTTGCTGTAGGTCTCCCTAAAATCTAGTCAATTTTGGAGGAGCAACCATTTCTTAGCAACATCACTGCTGTCCCACATAATCCTCCACTTTTTAAGGCTGTCTTCACTGTATTCCACAATATATCCAATGCTGTGGAAATTTGTGTTCTTCTCCTGATGGTTCCCATTCAACAAGGAGACTGCTTTGATGCTTTGAAAGTTCTCTGCAAACCGTGTCTTTTGCTATAGTAGTAAAAGTTCAGCTCTGCTAAATAGATTATTTGGGGTTAATCAGTCTCTAATTGATGGCAGGTGTGTACTGAAGAAGAGCGAATGCTGTAAATCTCTGACAAAATGCTTTGATAAAAGTATTAGTTTAAGGGTGTGAACACTGATGCAACAGATTTGTTTTTTTTAAACCGAACTGTGCAGGTTACCAATAATTAAGGGTGGGAATTAAAAAATAAATATTTGTTGGGGTTTCCTTTTTTTACATCACAAAAACCAGGCATTTTAACAGGGGTGTGTAGACATATCCACTGTAGACAGACTGTTTTATATGAACATTGAGTATTGAAAAGAAATAACACTACAGTTTATCGAAATGTACTCCTCTGCTGCTCCTTAAGGTCCAGCATTTCACACAAGATGTAGCCCCTGGGACAAGGCCTACTTATGGTGTTATGGTGGGTGTATGTACCAAAAATAGTTACATTTTACAATATATTCATTTACTCATTTCAGTCTTAAAAGCACAGTAAGAATAAACAAAAGGTGATTTGCATTTCCAACTGATAAAGCAGCATTGAATCTCATTGTATTTTATTAAAAATGCTTTTGAAGCTTGGATGTTTATATAATTATATTAAAATCAAATTAATTTACAGAGATATATTCAACAATTATGGTTTGGCATGGGCCTTTAAGTTGTGTGACTATCATTTAGATAAAAAAAAAAAGGTACTTTAACTATATTAACCCAAACTTAAGCCAGTGATGCTGCATATACAATTGTGCTCATAAGTTTACATACCCTGACAGAATTTATGATTTCTTAACCATTTTCAGAGAATATGAATGATCACACAAAAACCTTTCACTCATGGTTAGTGTTTGCCTGAAGCCCTTTATTATAAATCAACTTGATTATGATTTTATGGGAAAGCAAACTACCCAAATGACCCTGATCAAAAGTTTACATACCCCAATTCTTAATACTGTGTATCGACCCCTTTAACCTCAATGACAGCTTGAAGTCTTTTGTGCTAGTTGTGGATGAGGCTCTTTATCTTCTCAGACGATAAAGCTGCTTATTCTTGCTGCAAAAAGTAAATTCTTGGGCTGTCTTGAATGAACTGCACATTTGAGGTTCTCCCCAGAGTGGCTCAATGATATTCAAGTCAGGAGACTGAGATTGCCTCTGCGGAACCTTCACTTTATTTTGCTGTAGCCAATGACAGGTCGACTTCACCTTGTGTTTTGGATCATTGTAATGTTAGAATGTCCAAGTACGTCCCATGCGCAACTTCAAAGCTGATGAGTGCAAATTTTCCTGCAGTATTTTTGATAACCTACTTGCCATCAATTCTAAACTTTTTTAGCCAACACGCCCAAAACATCAGCAATCCACCACCACGTTTCACAATAGGAATGGTGTACCTTTCATCATACGACTTGTTGACTCCTCTTTAAATGTAATGTTTATGGTTGTGGCCAAAAAGTTCAATTTTAGTTTCATCACTCCAACTGACTTTGTGCCAGAAGGTTTGAGGCCTGTCTCAGTGTTGTTTGGCAAATTGTAAGTGGGAAACTTTGTGGCATTTGCGTAGTAATGGCTTTCTTCTGGCAACTCGACCATGCAGCCCATCTTTCTTCAAGCGTCTCCTTATTGTGCATCTAGAAACAGCCACACCACATTTCTGTCCTGTATTTCCCCCGAAGTTTTGTTGGGTTTTTTTTCATCCCAAACAATTTTCCTGACAATTTTAGTTGATCTACCTGACCGTGGTTTGGTTTCAACAGGACCCCTAATTTTCCACTTCTTAGAGTTTTAACACTGCTGATTGGCATTCTCAGTTCCTTTGATATTTTCTTATATCCCTTTCCCATTTTAACTACCTAGTTTAACTACCTTTTCCTGCAGATCCTTTGACAATTCTTTTTTATTTCCCCATGACTTAGAATCCAAAAAACGTCAGTGCAGCACTGGATGACCTCGTTGACCTTTTATACTCACCCACTAATTACGAACAGATCACAGGTGAAGATGTTTCCTTTAGTAGCCATTCAAACTTGTTTGTGTCAAGTTGTGTGCGTGTTATCCGGCCAAATCACCAGGGTGTGTAAACTTTTATCAGAGTGGGTAATTTCTGTTGTCATTATGATTTTAAAAGAGTAAACGCTGTTGTTTTAACAGTAAATTGCTTCAACCGACCACGAAATAAAAAGTGTGTACTCATTCCTATCATCTGACAAATGGCCAAGAAATCATAAATTCTGTCAATGTATGTAAACTTATGAGCACAACTGTTACCAAAACAATAACTATATAATAAAAAAAATAGATTCCGAAGACCCTGAGGTCATCCCCAGTTTGAGTTACCTTCAGTCCAGCTTCACTCAGTAGCTCATCGAGTGTTGGGTCAGCCAAGTGAAATACAGGAAAGAACTCCCTCACGTACTGCCTTTTCCACCAGGCCTGCGGACGGGTCCTGTCACACAGCACAACAGTGCATCACTTACAATGAAAGCTGCTCCTGCTCTGCCATAATGTACAGAGCAATGAAGGTCCTTGCCAGAGGCAATCGCCTAGGGTGGCAATGTGTCATGTGCAACACCCACCAACACAGTGTGTTCCACACAGTTGCTTCTGAATAATTACTCCATAAAACATTTTAAAACAATAAACCTACACAATCTCTTTATAATATCGTGTTAGATTGATTTGTAGACAATAGTGTTAACCTGTGTTGAGATACAAGGATTTTATCTATTAAATCACTACAGTCTTATAATGCAAAGTAGTTATGATAATGGATCTAACCCTAAAAAAAAAAATACAAATACAGACTTGCATTATTCAGTATATAAAAAAAAGACAAAAAGTCAAATGGTTGTCGTGACTCAAAACCAAACAAAAAAAAACCCTTACCCATCCTCATTGGTGTGCGTAAAATGGTAGTGGTAGACTTTGGCTCTAATGTAAGCAGGTGGAGTTTTGCTGAAAGCGTACTCATCTTCATCCACCTGTAGGAGGCTCACCACTACAGCAGAGACAGAGAGACACTCAAAGCCCATCCAGGAACAGAAGTAAGCAAACGGTCAAGTTACTGGGACTTGCTTTTCCTGGCTAATTAGAAGAGGTCCTGACATGACCAATTTTTAAATACATCTTTCTTCCCCTTTAAGGAACAGGACACTACCAAACAACAAAAAGTATAAATGTTTTTATGGACCACAATTCAATTTAACCATGATCATTTAAGACAATAAATCCATGCATCTTGAGTTTCATGCCAATTTGGATCAAGTGTATTAAAAGGATCCACAGTGGTACAAACCTAAATACTAATCTCTTTTAAACAAATAACTTTTTAAATGAGATTTTTACATCGATAAGCAGAAGCGGTATTTTACTGCATACATGAAAAAGTTAATATGGAAAGGTTATTGTGATTAATTCTACTGCATTCCTGGTAGATATAAAGACCAGTGTAAACATTGCTCACCGTCCTGCTTGCCCTCCAGTAAACGCTGCATTAACCCTGTAAACCAGGGGTTCTGATCGTACTCCCCCCGAGCCGCCTCCCACAGCAGCCAGTCGAGGCGAGGTTGGTGAGGCCCTACAACTGGAGGAATTCTGCTCAGGCTGTCCGGCTTGTACATGAAGCTCAGTTCCTGTAATGGAACAGGAAGATGGAGAGAGTTTGGATCAGCAAAAAGATATTTGGCACAGGTTTCCTGAAAGGTGTACTACACAATGTGGTTGACGTGGCCTCTTGGGATAATTTGGAATAATTATAAATAAATTATTCTGCACTCAGAAAAGAAAGAGAAAGCAGTAGGGACCAAGCATATTATAGTGCAATGCAGCAGAAGTCTTGACAAATTATTGGCACCCCTGCAAAGACTACTGTAATTACAAATGTTTTGGAATATACAGGTTTGCTTCTTTTATGTGCATGGGATCAACACAAAAGCAGAGAAAAAGGCCAAATGAGACAATTTCACCAAAAAAAACAAACAAAAAAAACCCCTCAAAAACTGGGCCAGACAAAATTGGCACTTTTTCAAAATTGTAGGCAAATCATTTCATTTCAAGCATATAATGCTCATTAAAATGCATTGATCAAATGTATAAAACTCGTAGGAAAACAAAATCACAAACATGGCTGTATTTTGGGTGAGGATGTCGTCTCAGTCACTGCAGGGACTATGGGCAGGTTATTTATCTGCATCGATTTTTAGAGCAGCTTTATAACCATCTTTCTTACATGTGTACACTTCTGTCCCTTCAGAATAATAAACAGCATTTCCTGCTACTGAATTTAATGATGCATGATTTATTTCTGCTAAAATCAGCCCAGAGCCTTGCCTGGGGACCAAATATCATAAAAGTATGTTTTCTTTTCATGCCTTTTACCCTTTTATTCTTGTTCTATGCTAATGCAATTTTAATTTAGCCCCACTGGAATGACACTATAGTTTCTGTTGGGTATAAATGGTGGTTTAAAAATCATTATAAATTAAAATTCAGTTGGCAATATATTCATCTGGAACCTATAGCATCTTTTGGCCCTAGTCAACCTCACTGGCAAACGGGTTGCCTTTGTTTTGATGGCCCCGAGCCTCGTCTATGCAGTGTTATAGGTGTGCTCATGAATATTAAAAACAAACAAACAAAAAAGAAAACACCCACACAACGAACACTAGAATTCAACAGCACAGAATGGTAGATTCTCTGAACCGTGCTCTATTTGACCAGTTCTGTATTGTTAGTAGAGAAGAATACTCTTACCGTCCATGTTTTCTTATCCGCACTGCCTTCAATGATGATCTCAGGCCGTCCTGCAGGAGGGACCATCCGGTGCTGAATGCCATACGCACTGACTAGCTGAAGATTCTCCACAGCGCTGTAAGCCTTCCTCACCTCGGGCAAAATTTTACTTCCAGACATACCTGCCATGGCAGTGTATGGGACCTCAAGGTGAAGACAGAACCAAACAAATGAATCTCATTAATAAAAATGCAAACTAAGAGACAGCAGAGTAGAACAATCAGGCTTGGGTCACATGCTAAAAAACATCATGGCCAAAGAGTCTGGATTGGTCAGCTGTCCAGTAGACTTAACAGTACAGTCTGGAGAATTTTTTTTTGTTGTTCTGCATTTTTAACAATCCAAGCCCACTTATCCAGAGCAGTCGGCTCCCACCATAGCACTGCCTGGTGAGCAGTTGGGGGTCAGGCACTTCAGCCTGCTGGTTCTAGGAATCTAACAAACATCGGTCACTACCCTGCTTCTGTAAGCATTAGGCCACATCTGCCCCTATGAACCTAAACCTAATAATAATAATATGTGGTGTGCAGTTTAGTTGCTGGCAAATTATCTTTGGGTTCAAGAAAGCCAAACCAAAAAAAAAACAATGTAATTCAATTTAACTACTACTACTAAAACCTCCATCATCTGCCACCCATGGCTCACAGGTCCCACTTTGGACAGCAATACAAGTTTGATCATCCAGTCATATTGGATCACAGCAAACTGTGGAATAAGTGAAAAAACACACCAAATCCGAGAAGTGTGACCACTTTTGGAATTGGAATTATTACTTACTAGACTGAGCGTAAATACACCCACAGCTGCAGCAGTGAAGATAACCCACTGAATGAGACCCAAGAGCTTGTTCACGATGCCTCGAGCACAAACACATCTGAAACAGAGGAGAGCTTTAGTCATGCAGAGAAATTCTCACAATGGTTAATTTACAAAAACAGATCTTACTTGAGCATAGCAGAGATCACTTCCCAGGTCAGAGAAAGTACTCCCACCCAAATGGTTGGAGCCTGGATCTGGTGAACAAACTCATCAAAGCCCTTTTGAGTGAAGTCTGTGGAGAAGAAATGAGCAGTAAACATTCAGATTACAGCAACACACATATGCTCCTTAAAACAGGGAAGTAGGAATGAGGAATAGAGGTGCAGCAGTGCAAAAAATGGAAGGTAGAAGCAAAAATGTGTTCTCCAAATTGGTATAATAACTAAATACATTTATTCAGCCATTCTCCAAACTGCTTATTTAAATAAAGTAGTGGAGAAGCAGGAGACAAACCCAGTTGACCAGTTCTCACACACACACACACAAAAAGCTATAGCAGCACAACACACCAACAAAAAAATCTCAGTTCTTTGGTTGATAAAGTTTATTCCTTAGGTCTTTGCTTTCATTTTACAAGCAAAATATCTGAATTCCAGACAAAAATTCAAACCAACATCGGTTTAAATGTGAAGACCAAATATTTCTTGCTGGCCCACACTTGATTCAGCCATACAGTATTTGTTAAATGCATTTGAAATGACCTGCAGCGAATGGGTCAGAGGTTGACTTACTTGTTTTTGAGGACACGGTTTTCTTTTCCCAGTCGATCTGCAGTGTGAAGAGCTTTACGGCACCAAACAAAATAAGGAGATAGACAAGCAGCTTCACGAGAAAAGCCAGAGCGGAGACCAAAAACTGGCTCCAAGCTGAAAAAAGACACACACAAAGCTTTTAATAACAATGATTCATTACCATAAGCATGCACACACACTCACCCACACACCCACAATTAGTCAAATACAGTTTCTCATGAAATATGACATCATACTCTTAGTCTTAGTCTTTTTCTTTTGGCAGTTGAAGTGGTCATCATCCAGCAGACAGAAGCTCAGTGTGATGGTCAACAAGTGCAGCAGACTGAAGCCACCCAAGAGGATGAAGCACAGCTGAAGAAACACCTAGGGAAAAAGATTCAACAAATGAAATACACAGGCTTTAAAAATAATGGCTGACATTCATTCTGCACTGCAGCAGTAATGAGTTAATCCATCACCTGCTACCCCAAAATACATAGCACACAAGTAATGAACGAACTCCATCATTCATATTCATTTAGTCATATTTCCTTGATAAGAAATGTAAGTCGTTCATCACACACACACACACAAAGACTGACCTGAATATAAAAGGCGCAGATTCTTAAGCCACGCACAGGAGCGAAAAACATCAACAGAGGAACCGGAATCTCAGCCACTATTATGCAAACGGCACCAAGCTTCGACAGCCAATCAGGGAGCTGCTGGGCATACCAGGCCAGAGGAGTGGGGTTTGCTTGAGTCTCATAATGTCGACTCAATGCTGCAAAAGTGAACCGACAGTAAGACGAGAAGAACCTTCATGTGGACTCAAGGAGGATTTTTTTTAAATATAAAAAAAATAAAAATATTATATATACACCATAACCCTTTAATTTATTTGCCAGATCAATGGTTCCCAATTTTGGTCTTGGGGTACCCCTGCAAACGAACATGCTTTGTACCATCCTAAAATCTACATTAATATGACTTATTATTCAGTTCAAAATGTACAGTAAACCCCTAATGATTGCTGCATGCAACAAACATTGAATTTTCCATGACTTGCCTTACATAAAATACAAAAATAACATTTTGTAATATTTACATTTGAGATGCTCCAGATTTTAAAAAACAGAACTGCTCACATGTAAGTAAGTATGTTACACACTGATGTCTAGCTGTGCTTTGGGCTTTGGACAAGCAGAAACACCAATGTACTGGCAGATATACTCAACCAAGCCCAATATTTTAGACCACACTCAACCACAAACACACACCTGTGAGGTCCCACCAGGAAGGATCACCACTGGCTAGCTTGCTCACTCCAGTACAAAACACAAGCCTAAAGAACAGCCAGCGGGTCAACCAAAAGGTCAGAGAGTCATGGTGCCCGGGAGAGGAAAGTCTTCGCAGTAATCCACTGGGAGCCATCAGAAAGGCCAGAAACCCCGCCTCCAACAGCAGGCTGTCCCTGAATAATCATGAGCAAAGAAAATGGAGAAGAGACACCTAAACATGCATTCCTTCATTTGTCTCTCACTTGTTCTACAGTGAGATTACAACCAGTGTCTGAAACACGGCTGGTAGATTCATTAATTCCATCATTAACACAACTTACCATTCAGAACGAAGGAGGTCTCCGCCAACCTAGACAAAAACACATTAAATGAGTCAACAGCCGCCATAATGATTTCAATTTTCTAAGTATAAATAAGTGCTCTCTACAAAGAACAAAGTTTTGTACAATTTAATGCACATTGACTGTTAATGTGCTAATGCAACATAATACGGATGTGACAAAATATAGATACGGTGAAATATCATGCTTGCTCACACCATACGGTGATTTATACGCCGACGGCAATATTGATATTTTTATTAATAAACATTCGCTGCCAATTTGACTCACTGGTGTCACTACTTAGCGTCTCCTCTGGGTGGCGCTACAGGACACCAGTGAAAGTTGAGTAACTTAGCAACAGGGAGACAGTAAGCTTTGCTAGGCCCTTTAGAACGCTGACGGAAAAGACCATGGATTATTTTATGACGGCTGTACCTCGTGACTCGCGTCTCTTTCCTCCATGAAGCCTACAATGCGGTAGAGGTGAGTAAACATGCCTCAACGTGAGCAATAAAACACACATCATTGTACAGCTTCTTTAAAAAAGGGGGGAAAATAATGAAAGTGTGCAGAATTACGCTTCCCCACCAATTTCTAACGTTTGCTGAACTGTCCTTAACAAAATTTCGCCTGAACAACAACGTAGTTAAACTAGAAGCTGTACCGGAGGACCCGCCTTCCAAACACCTCGATGTGATTGGTGGAGACATGATGACTCTTGGTGAATTTCATGGGGAGCAATGCATTGTGGACTACATATTGTCTAGTGCGAAAAAATTGGTTGGCATTACTGGCAGAAAAGAGGTTGAAAGAGTTGCTTTCTGGGAATTGTAGTTTGTTAGCGGTGAAAGCGCAACACTTAAGGGGAACAGAAACTGCTCTGTACGGAGTAAAAGAATAAGAGCCACAGAGTTTTTGTACTGGCTCATTTCCACCTCTGAGCAAAATGTTTTAACGTTATTTAGATGTGTTTGTAAATCAACTTTAGAACCATGTTTTAGAACCATCACGAGTAAATTATTATCAGCACAGAGATGCTCACCGTGTACAGAGAGAGGTAAAGCCCCCAGAGGCACAGGTACACCAGGCTGTCTCTGAGCCCCCCCAGCAATACAGCGCCCAGGCTCAGCAGCGCCCCCAGCAGGCAGATGATTTCCAGGCCTTGCTGAGGCTCGAGGCCCAGGGTTGGTCCAAGCCACAGCAGGGATGGGGCGACCTGCAGCTGCTCCAGCAGAGGACTCTGCACACGGGGCACCAGGAGACGCACCGGTACCACACCTTCATCCCCAAACAGACCTGCAAGCGCACACAAAATAAATGTAAACATGCTTCTGATTAACAATTGATTTATATTTTAAATACAGTCTTGCCTTGAACAAAGTCACCTATGCGTAAGCACATTTTTATTGGGGTGGGTGTTATGACAAAAATATATTCAGGGTTCACAGTAGGGCTGTGCTCTAAATAAATAAGTCAATAAATAGTTAAAAATGGCAGTCAACCTGTCAAATGTCGTAAAAGCAGTTTTGAAAAAGAAACCTCTGCCAGGGTGAAGTGCGCAATACAGCTGTATGGTGCCAGCACATAACACGGACTAAATATTAGAAACATCGAACAAGCAGGACCTGACCTTTATGTGATAGGTGTGTGATGTTCAGTACACACACGCGCAAAAAAAGTATTTACTATTTAGATAGATGGATAGAGATAGAGTCATTCAAATAGCACGGCTAGCTAAAGATGCAACATGGCTAACAATGAAGGATGTGCTGATTGGTTACCTTGGCACAGTGGAAACTCACTACTGACTTTTTTCACATCTGTTGATGTAAGGATATCAACAATGCAACCTACACTCAGTATTTATTCAGTCAAGGTGAACCAAAAAATCTTAGTGACCATAAACATGGCTTTTTTTCCAATTTTAAAAGCCTGATTTTCTAGAGTTGGACTCAAAATAATAAAGGACAGTTGATTTGAATAATGCCTGAAACACAAGTATTTTACATGTATTGTGATGCGTGTCCTAACAACAGGATCATGTTCCATATCGTATCGTGGGGTTGTTGACCATATCCAGCTCTAGATCGGTCTTTTCTGCAGATATTTTCCAGGACGTATTCAGTGATGCTCGAGCTGGAATGACCAGCAGGGATTGAAGCCTCTAGTTTTGACTATTGATAAAGCTATACTGAATGTTGCATACATCAGTCTACAATTCAGAGTCTGACAGAATTATGAACTCCCACAGACTGGTTACAGTATTACTGTTCGACTCCCATTCACTGTTTTGACTCCAGCTTTCCATTCAACTCTCAACAATGGCCAACACGCTGCTCCGAGGCCGAGCTGAATCACACCATAAAACAAACCGTACTAACCAGCATAACATGACTATACATACATAATACACACACACGCTATATATGCACGTGTATAAATAAACAAACAGGACCAAACTTACAATATTGTTATTGTGAACTGTTCTGGAAACAATAATCATATAATAAAGTCCAGAAGAGCAGATTTCATCAAAGCCTGAATGTCACCCACCCCACACGAGCTACCATGTAACAGGACATGGGGGTGTGTTCACAGCCCTGCCACAACATAACCAAGAGTCTATAAAAAAAATCCTTTCCATAAACAACCACTTGAACGTTAAAATGATATGGATCATAATAGTGACACCTGAAAAGCAGCGAATGCAGAGACACGCTCACTTAAAGAAAATAATAAAACTGAAATAATTTCCCAGGACAAGATCTTTTACTTTATCAAGTGCTTTCCATGAGCTGAAAATGAGTCGACCTTTTCCAGGTTTCCAAGGACGTGTGAGAACACTGATAATACTTCTGCTACATGATATGCCATAATATTTGTTTTCTATATCTGATCAGGAACAGACAAAAAAAGACAAGCAATGGCACTTTAAAACGACCCAAAATCATACAGAGGATATGATATTACACTCACTGTGCAAATGCAAAATTCATTTAGCTGATGCCTTGTACAAAGCGACGTCCAGCTACAAGAGCAATCAAACATTGAGTTTGCACATGACCGCACTGATCTGAGAGCTACAAGAGACATTGAACACTTAGTGATTACATACAAATGGTGAGAACTACAACATGAACTATAAGTGGTACGTTACTATCCGGAAGTGAATAAATGCTACAAAAATGGCCAATACAATAAATACATACAGCAAGTGCTATAACATGAACCATAAATGGAGAATTACTCTTACTCTAGGCAGAATTTAGACGTCGATAGACTGTCTGTGGTGCTTAGATGCGGAGTTGCTTCCTGAATGGTAAATAAGCTGTTGGTTACAAAACATGGTACAGTGGTTAGTGATGTTGCCTCACTGCCTGGGTTCAAACCCTGGGTGACAAGCGCCTTTCTGAGTCAAGGTTAGGTGGTTTAGGTTGACTGGCTACTCCAAGTGACCCATAGGTGTGAAAGTGTTGCACTGTGACTGATTGGCCTCCTGTCCAGGGTGAACCCTGCCTTGTGCCCATTGTCAGCTGGGATCAGCTCTAGCTTTCCCATGACCTGAACTGGATTAGCGGTTTGGAAAATGAACAAATGTAATAAAAGTTGGTGTGAATCGTTCAAGCGCTGCCAAAATCCAGAACACGCTCAGAGCAGCACTATAGCAAGAACACAGCATCATCTATGAGTCTATGTAGACCGGCACGAATGCAGTTGTTCACTGTGGCATATGGGGGCACCATGCTTTACCAGCGAAAGGTCAAACTCATGAAACCACACGACTGTGCATGGAGTTCTCTCTCAGGTTAGAAAAAGAAGCTTTTTTCCTCTTTCTAGCCACTGCAGCAGTGGGCTTTTTTTGGGCCGAGTGTTTGGCAGCTTGGTAATGGTGCAGGAACACGACGTGTATTGTGCCATGGCCAACGTGTGAGTCATGGCATTTTCATTCAGCTCTCTCTCAGGATCTCGCCTTAAGCGACTCCTACCATGCATGAGGACAGAGGAAGCCCTCAAAAGACTAAGAGTAAAGTGTGCTTTGAAGTAGGCAAAACTTAAGATGTCGGATTACTTGATGGGGGTGGGGCTTTTCCCACAGAATCTCACACACTTAAGGTGTAACTCTGACCAATTCTTGAGTAAACAAAATCTACATTTTCTCCCCCAATTTGATCAATAAACTTTAAGATATGAAAACAGATCATGGGCAAAACCCTCCAACAGTGGTTAGTGAAGTAGGTTTGTGACTTAAGGGTTGTAGGTTTAATTGCCATAATCCGCCAGCAGACCGAGTGCCATTGAGCAGGTCATCCAACTGCTCCCCATGTGCCACTGTAGGGGACGCCCACTACTCTGGGTGTGTGCGCTCAATGCAATGTTGGGTAAAATCCCTCAAGGAAATAAAAAGTGCAATATTATAAAAATTCGCTCAAATAGCTGGATCGGGAACTGTGTGCAATGGTCTGACCAATTGGGCCGATTTATTCTATTCACCTACGTTATTCTGTGTTTGTGTACTGCATATAGGTCTTATTTTACCAAATTGCTTTGTACATAATTATTGTTTTCATAAAAACCAATTAAGTTTTTATGCATGTTATTTTGGGTTATAAAGTTAAAAAATGGTCAAGTCAAACCTCGATCCCAGTCTGTGCTCCATCTATTTATTGAAGGCTGGTTTCGAATGGGAATACTGTATCGGCTAAATCCCAAAGCTCAGGAACTGATATTGGAATTGGGCCTCAGAGCCGGGAGGGTAAAAAGACGTTCATGACTGATGATGCAGTTGCTGCACAACCCAACAGTACAAACGCCTGATATTTAAGCAATGTTTTACACAAGTCTTAACCTGATGCTGAAACGCACGTTCTCCTGCGAATCCAACCGATCACAGGCCTCTCCATGCAGGTGCTGCAGATTTTCATAACCAGTAACCGCCAAAAACATAACACACAAAGCAGACAAACAGGAATGGCAAGCTCACCAACGCTCGAGAGAGGCACTAAAAATCTGGGTCACTGTAACATCCTTGAGCTTCCTGATGACAAACCCGCCTCAGGCGACTCCAGCTCATAGCGCAGACACCTCAACCCCCAACACCCATCCCACTTCTGCGCCGTCTTCCACTTTCCCACATGGAAACCAAATCTTCAAATAAACATCCTGAAATAAATCACAGGATTGCTGAGGGCGTGGCTTGATTCCATGTGGTGTAATTTAAGGTGTATGGTACTGTCTTTTGTTGCTGTGACAGATAATTGCTGTAATTTTGCCTCAATTTTCCTACATAGTACAAATATTGAACAATTGTATTAAAATCAGTTTTCACATCATTCTTACGATCCTATTTTGCTCAATATTGAGGAGTTTAATAATAATGTAATAGTAATATAAGTAATATAATATAAAGTATAATTATGAGGATTATTAGGACAAGAACATGTTTTTTTTTAGATACTAGTTCGTGAACAACCCCCTAAATCTGTGACATTACAGTAACCTTAATTTAATTTACTTGACAAAGGATTCTCAATTGCTTTAATGACAAATTGAATTTTATTGTGTCAATGCAAACAAATTAAGAACTGGAAGTTATTTCACAAGGGGAAACAAGGTCATTGTTACATAACCTTTCCTTTGAATTACACTTGCTAATAGTTTGGGAACTGAGGAGACCAAATGCATTATTGTTTTAACATCCAGCTGTTCTGTAAATGGGGTTTGTGCTCATGTTACTACAGGGACGTGTAACTAGGCCCACACTGTGTCCGCATGGTGACAAACGTGGAGACGGGAGTGATGACGGGTCACTTTAGGACTCCTGACTGCGCACGTGCTGGGATGAGAGGCGCTGACGTTTTTCTCCGTGTAGACGTTTTAATGAAATTATACCACCATTACCGCTTTCGAAGCGATGCGGGTGGCAGACTAGTCATGCTCGTAGTCTCACAGGGCTTCCCAGACCCCTCGAGTCCCCCACGAACAGCAAATAGATGGTGAAACCAACCTGGAGCTTCAGTTACCTGTCACACATTCGAGCTGCAATTTTCCGTGAAGCTTAGGTTAGCCTCTGATCCGAATTCTCCGTTCCACCTTAAATGCTGCAGCTGAGCGCTTCTCTTCGGTAGTGGACACGGTGGACAGACTTGCGCGCGTCGCGCTGTTTAAGGTGGAACGGCGAATCCGAAGCCAACTTTAGCCATCGCCCGTTCTCGGCTGAGTGCGCTGCGTTTGTTGTGAGATGCCTAACCGTTCACGAAGAGGGGGATGTACAAATAATGATTGCCAACTTTCCAGCTCGGGCACGGTCACGAGCGCCGCGCCCAAAATCCAAAGCAGTTTCGCACTTCCTACCTGGTACTTGGATGTAGATGGATGCGAACGCGAATAAATAAACGACCGCCAGACTCCACAAAAACATCTGCGATGCGATTCGGACTCCCCCCATTTTTCTATAGTCTGAAAGAAAAACAACACAAAAAACAACACAACGCACGCGCTTCGCACAGAGGCGGAAAATGAAGCGCGCGAGCGGGACTTTGTGCACGGAGGGGAAATAAAGGCCAGTGGGAAGAGGGGCGGGGCTTACTCGGCACATGGAGCACGTGTGTTCAGCCCTGCGGCTCTTCGAGTAGCAATGATTCATTCTTTTAAACCGACTCTAAAAGGCAACTGAATCTGAATCAAACACTCTGGGAATAGGGGGATCTCTACCGCACTCGACATACGGCTATTCGTGGTTACGATTATTTTAAAACAAAGTTTGCAGTCGGCAAGCAGGGCAGACAAATACACTCGGGGTTATCTGGTGCTGTATGAGGGAGACGCCATTGTCCCATTCGCTCTCTTTCGTTTGTGTTGCTTGTTTGGAAACTAACAGACACTACAGTGACAGTCAGGAACTGTTTCACTTCAGTACTGCTGTGTATGTGATCCATGTGTATATTTTACCTGCCGCTAATGAACTACAACTCCCAGAATGCACCTCTTTCCACCATATTACCCACCACTTTTCCCAGCACCAGACACTACATAGACCACAATGCATTGCTCCCCATGAAACATGCCACATCCCACAATGAGTTGCTACTATCACATAATTACTACTTATACCTCTGCACTTTACACTTTACTGTCTTGGTGATGTATATGCTGCTCTATGGACAATCTCATTCTCAGGAATTCTGTCCATGTTTCCAAAATGTCACACTTGTCACTTGATCTGGTACGCATTCAATGCTAGTAAATTGTAACTGTAAGTTTTACTTTCTCGAGTGCTGCTAGTATATAGTTCATATTATATTGTAATGGTCCTGGGCAGCTGCCATTGGCTGGGAGGGGTGCATGCTAATAAGAGCAGTGGGAAATGCATTGTGTGTGCTGTTTCATGGTGTTCTGTGTGTTTCAGGGGTCGGGAGAGATTGTAAGGGAGTGTTTGTGACATTTGGAGTGTTACTGTGATTGTAGAAGGGAGCTGATGATGGAGGGCCAGACACACCATGGATGTGACGAGTACGGCAAATGATAACTCGGTGGGTCTGGCCTCCATCACCATCCTTGCTCACAGGTTCATGCTCAAGTGTACCCTAGCCTGGTTGAGCAAGCAAATAAAACTTGGCCAACTTCCTGATTGGTTCAAAAGGGCATAACTTGTGTGTGAGTGGTCAATTAGTGGTTCTCTCTCTGGAGAACCATTACAACATTAAATTACAATACTGCACAGATATTATCTCTGAACATTGCTTGGCACGCATCACAATATTTGCACAAATCATTGAAATATTTGTACATGGATTATAGTTTTCCACCTCACTGTTGTTGAAACTTACACTTGCACATACCAGATCAAACTTTACGAAGACACTTACCCCCTATGTATATATGCCTACTCTATGTCCTATATGATCCTTGTACTGTTGTAACTGGAGCCTCACCGTGTTGTTTCTCTGTATACAGCAGAGATGACAATAATGTTTACTTTGATTTTTGGATTTTGTTCTATTGTGATTTTCTATTCTATTCTAAAGTATTTTTTGTTTATTTGATTACAACTAAAAGTAAGTCCAAAGGGATTCTACACTTGCCTTGAGGAAGGCCGGCTCAGCCTAAATATGTAGGCAATTTTAACTGACTAGCCAAGTCTAATAAAGGCTTTTTAATATAGTTTTCCTCTTGAGTGCCTCATGCTTGTACCACATTTTTTATTAATTCTGACTCTCTGATTGAGGAGCACCAAAGGAAATTTTTTTTTGACACAAGCAGCACTTCCAGGGATTTGTTTGCCTTTGTAAGTCTACAGGTATTTTGGCTTATCATGCAGAATGAGAGTGGCTCCTTTTAGCACCTAGTCAGTCTGTTTAAATGACATGAGCTATAATAATTATAATAAATGAACACACCTCAGTATGTCTTCAACCGTTATAGACAATAGAACAGAACTTGGCTCTTGTTACATTTGTCAGTCACTCTCTCTCTATAACCACAATTACAGGAGGGTCCTCTGGTTACCTGGGAGATCCATTCCTCCAAACACGATGTAACTTGATTTTCGTTGTAAGTCAGAACTTATGCTTGTAATGATGTTGCAGAGGCTTCATTGAACAGCACTGCTTTATTAACAGCCAGCAATATACATGAAGGAGTAGCAAGCATATAGCGAGCACCAGTCTCTCTCATGGCAGTGCCGTATTACTGTGAAGTATTAATTAGACATTCAACTACCATATATGACAGTAAATAAAAACAAACACATGGCGCACATAAACAGCAGTAATGAAGTGAACAATTCCTTATTAATCTTCCTGAATGAATCCTGTGTTAAATGTAATAATGCTGTGGAGGATTTATTGAACAGCACTGTGTTTTATTAACAGCCGGCAACATGCCTGAACTAGTAGCACGCATACAGCTAACACAAGTCTCTCTCATGAGAGTCCCGTATTACTGTAAAGTTTAGTTGGTGTTCAACTGCATTCTACTACCGTATATGACCGACAAATGGCGTAAAAAAAGCTAGTGACATAACCACGAATCGTTGTATTGAGTGTGACGTAACCCCCATATGTATTTCTATGTATATTTTTCCTTGAGTACTATTTTAGTATTTGCCTTGAGAACTTTTCCCCTGGAGTACTATTTTACTATTTACCTGGAGTACTATTTTACTATTTACCTTGAGTACTATTTTACTATTTACCTTGAGTACTATTTTAGTATTTGCCTTGAGAAATTTTTCCCTGGAGTACTATTTTACTATTTTCCTTTCAGTACTATTTCTTTTTTTATGAGACTATTTTTCCATCATTGTACCTCCTGTTTTTATATGCTTATCTTATATTCTTATCTAATAGCTTTATCACTTTATCAGGTTGTTCTAAATTTTATCCAGTGTTTCTGTTTTCTGGTTTGTTTCCAGTATAAAGGTCGGACATCCAGTTCCCATTACCACCACTGCAAACAAAAAGTTTCTCCAGAATGCGTCATTTTATCTTTAAAAAAAAAACAAAATTCTGTGAAATTTCTCTCCAATACCATAGATTGAGTCAAACATTAGGTCTCCTGTTTGCATGTGTACACTGGAAATCTGTATCACTAATACAAATCACAGGAACTGTGATTGTAATTGCAATGCAGCCGATAGCAGATAGTACGTGAAAATAAAGGGAAATTGGCATCAGCTTATACATTCCACATGGGTGAATCCTTCGTAAAATATACCCCAATCAGCCATAACATTAACACCACTGACAGGTGACATGAATTACATTGATTATGAAGTTATTTCATTACAGACTGACCTGTCAGGGGGGATGGGATATATTGGGCATCAAGTGAACATTTAGTTCTTGAAGCTGTTGTGCTGGAAGCAGGAGCCTAAATATCTTTCTTACAGCTAACAATTCAGAAACACAATTCTGTGCAAAGACTCAGCTCTGGTAGGATCTTAGTGAACAGCTCTTAACTTAGGCCTAGGCTTATTATTGTGATGACTAGAGCACCTTCAAAGCAGTCTATAGTTAGTACCTACCAGAAGTGATCCACGGAAGGACAACTATTTGAATCAGCAACAGGGTTATGGGCACCCAAGGCTCACTGATGCATGTGGGTAGTGAAGTCCGGTCCGATCCCAAGGAGAAGCCCCTGTTGTACATAATGTTAATGCTGTTGTAATAGAAATGGGTCAAAACTCAGTGCACCACAGTCAGTTCCAGCAGCATGAGGGGGATCTACTCAATATTAGGCAGGTGGTCTTAATGTTATGGCTGATTGGTGTATATATGTACAGCACCCTCCACAATAATCAGAATAATAAAAATGTTTTATTAGGCTTCTAATAGATTAGAAGTACAATAGGACACTGCATCACACTTTATTTATACTTAAAAAAATCCTATTTACTCTGGTCAGCTAAACTAGAAATGACAAAAATACTTCAATTATAAATTTACTTTATAGAAATTGGGGTGCCAATAATTGCGGCACACATTATCTCATATAAAAATTCTGGGGATCTTTTTCCCAATTAATGAATGTATCTTTTTTGTTTTGTGAGCTTATATGTTTTAGGGAAAAAAAACAACAGGAAAACGTATTAACCAGGGCTGCCAATAATTGTGGAGGGTGCTGTATATTTGTATTTTGTGATCTTGAAGCTGCTGGAACGTTCAAATTACCTTTTAGGTAGTTCTGAAGCGTTTATCTTCTCCAGTGGTAGAAATTCAGCTTTTCACCACAGTGGGGCAGCAAAATGTCATGTGATTGTCATTTATCGCCATAAACAAATCTATCAACACAAACAACAGATTCAGATTTAATAATTTTTTTCTTTTTCTGAAATATTTGCTCCTTAAATGAAACAAATTGAATTATAGAACAGCATTTAACCAGCAGCAGGAGGACGTGTTTTACTAACATCGCTGGAACCCAGTCCATCACTACTGCACTAGAGAACATACCAGTACAACTATACTCTTATTCCTGCGGAAAGAGAGAAACCAGTGCAATCTGTATGAGGCATGTACAACGTGGCCAAAAGAAAGTAGACACATTATTGAGTTCAAGTGTTCAAGGCACACTCTTGTTGGTAACAGGTCAAACAGGTTGAGCAACGCCAGCTCAGCCATGAAGCTGTAGACCAGCTAAAGAAGCTTCAAAATTCAAGTGGGTCTTGCAGCAATTACTACAAGTCTAGCCATTTTTATTTCAATATCGCTTTTTACAATTGTCTTCACAAAGAAGCTTTACAGATTTTGAGTCCAAGACCCTAAAGAGCAAGCTGAGGGTGATAGACACAAGGAAAAACTCCCTCAGCTGGAGAAAGAAACCTTGGGCGGAACCAAGGCTTAGATGGGGAGTACATCCTTCTCTGCTCGACCGTATAGCAATGACCAAAAAAAGAAAAAAGAAACCAATCTGTCTATAGGGTATGCAAATGAAGCAAAAAAGTACAGGGAGATGGCCCATGGTAGTCTGGGACAGGGGAAAAGGAGGTCCCCATGATGGGTGATCTGGCTGTAGGATACAAAGGGGCCGCAGTTCCCAGTGTACAGGTTCCAGGAAGAAAGAAAAATCAGCAGGAAAACCTAAACTTAAATGGTGAATGGACACAGATAGCCAGAGGTACACTCCCAAAATCTTGTGGAAATGGGATGTCCAACAGGCCTGTATAGGTGTAAAGGTCAAGAGTCCACATACTTTTGGCCATATAGTGTATAATAAGACAGAATGTGATCCCACTAGTAATATACATTAAGTTCAATAAATTTCACTCCATCCATCCATTCGACTATAATGATACATAATTTGACATTTTTTCCTGTAATGACGTGTGACGCACTCAGACCCGGGAAGAAATGTTCTTTAATGGCAGCTGCAGTTTATGAAGCATGAATTAATGATTAAGATCATAAATATTATGGTTAAAATAAAAAACATCAAGCATATCTTTTACCTTCATTTAACCAATCTTCATCAATAACTTGTGGGAAATATGTCATTTTGCAATATGCCTTTAGTCCTTTGGATATTCCACATTCAGAAAACGAAAAGGAAACTGAACAGCGTGGGCGGAGCTTGTCTGTACAGATGAAAGTCATTCATAGTCACAATCATAAAGTCTCACACAAATTTACACAAAGCAAAACACAGCCAGAAGCGCTCTTTCTCTCATGGATCCTACTGGAGAGAGTGGCCATGTTCACAGAACACAGATGGACAGCTTCTCCCATAGCTCCGCCTTTGAGATCTGCAGTCAGTGAAGCTGAGAGGAACTGCAGATTTGGAGAATAGCTCCTACAGTACGGTTGAGAGTACAGCACATTAGAGCCAAGAGCCTCTTAGAAACCTGCTCTTCTGCATAAATCGACCATGATTAATCAAATCCCACTCAGCAGGGGGCACTCGTTAAAACTCTTGCGTGTCTGATCAGAGATCAGACATGCTGGGGCAGACTGAGCGATCGAGTGAGCCAGTGAAACTGCATGTAATGCAGACCAGCAGTGCTCAGTCTCTAGGCTCAGACCATTATCTCATCAGGACCACCGCTGGCCATGAAGGAGCCGCCTCCTCAGTCAGTTCTCTGTCCATGAGCACCCACTAGTGTACTGTATGTGTTTCTGTATGTTTAACTGGAGGTCCAGAGCCAGTCTGACCCTTTAGGTCCCTTGTAGCTTCTTCTCCAGCCTGTCCAGCTTGGCCAGGTTCTCCTTAAGCAGCTTGGAGCCGGGTGAGAGGAGCAGAGCTCTTTGGTAATATATTCTTGCAGCTGCATAGTCACCCTGAAAGAGCCCAGAGCGTGTTAGGCAGTAATGTGATAAGTCAGCAAAACATACTGTGAAATGAAAATTCGTCACTGTCAATATGTCCCAGTGCACCATGATGCATTTAACCCATCCACATGTGGAGCAGCGGGCAGCTATCGCCAGCACCCAGGGAGCAGAGAAGCGGGACGGTACCTTGCTCAAGGGAACCAGCCACTAGGCCAATGCTGCTTACATGTGAAGGGTATCCCCCTTGGGGTCCTAGTACTTAAAATGGAAAATAATCTCTGGACTATTCTGGCACCAGTGTTGGAGAGGGGTAGTCATGTTCACAACAGGTTTAGCGATATTTACACTTTAAAGAAGGAATGAGCACAAAAAAGTACTTTAAAAAGAGATTTTGCGTCCAGGAAATATTCTCAAAATATATTTTGGGCAGTGGCAGCCTAGCAGTTAGAACCTAGAGATCGGAAGGTCGCAGCCCAGGCACCACTGAGGTACCCTTGAGCAAGGTACTGTCCCAGCTACGCTGCTCCCTAAGCGTTGTTCAAAGTGGCCTGCTGCTCCACTATTGTACTTTGTGTGTGATTGAGTGCATTCACCATGAGAAATACAGGGGTCCTCGACTTACGACATACTCGACTTATGAAAATTTGTGGTTATGATGCTGCCCCAAACCCATTTTTTAGTTTTTTTAATGGTGTGTAACATGAAAATGGCAGTACCTTTAATAAAACGGTTAAAAAAAATGCAATACAGAGCCTTGGGTGGGTGAATGTCTCCCTCTAGTGGACTGACGGCGGAACGGCCCCAGGACAAAACATAGCAGACGCTTATATAAGGGGTTTCGACTCTAATTCGACTTACGACACACGTCGAGGAACGGAACCCAGTCGTAAGTTGAGGAGCCCCTGTAGTTACTTTAACCTTTAAAAGGCATATTTTAAAAAACGAGCTTTGCTAAGACCTCATACCTTTATATGCTGGATTCCCCCCATGTTCATCCAGGCTTGTGATTGGTCAGGTTTGAGTGCAACAGCAAGCTTGTAGCTCTGCACAGAAACATGCATGACTACAGTTGCCAGATTTAACCACAGTAAAAATGCAAAAAACACAAAAACATACTAATATGGAACGAAAACAGTGCAGATGCTTTAGTGCTGTTGGAAATGTAATATCTGGATCGTGAGAATGAAGCCGGAAAACCTAGTGCTCCCACAGCGCTTGATCACAACACACTACACACTCTAGATTGCGAGCCTTTTGTCCTGGGCCCGGAACTGCTTAAGGGGGCTGAATATGTATCTTATTTGTTAAATGGTAAACTTGAAACCAGCCTTCTGTGAGCAACATGAGGGATTGACCAGGGGCCGCGGATCGGCTGGCGCCGGCCCAAAGCCAGTCAAAAGAATTGTAGTTACAGGAAACGTGGGATTACAGATCAGGCCAGCTGAAGCAGAGGAGGGGGGAGACCGAGAACAATCCAACAATCCACTGGAGTGAGCTCTGCTAAAGGAAGTGTGTTTGTGCACAGAGATAAGAGAAAAGTGCGGATATTTTGGTGTTGTTTATCAGGATGAAGGAGACATCAAGAAGAAGATGTCTGTTTGATGTGGTTCTCCCTGTCTCTCACTCTCACACACACACACACACACACACACACACACACACACTTTAACTATCCCAATTATGTTGTGCTTGTTTTTTGAAGAAAAGCTTTGAGCTCTTCTTTTCTTTCATGAAGCCCTTTCTATCTGCTCGCCTCGAACCCTGAGCTGAAAGGGAACCAGAGCCAGGACAAACAAAGACAGACTTTGATTGTTTAGTAAAGAAAGCAGAAGTAATGAAAAGGAGGAGGAAAAAGAAGGAAGAAGGAGAGGACGAGATGGGAGTCTGGGAGGGGAGTGTGAAAGGAGAGGAGAGATAGAAAGTAAAGAGTGAAGGCACCTCAAAGGCTCGGTCCAGCTCATTCATCTCTCGGAGCTGGTTGCCCATGGAGAAGAGAAGCTCCGCCTTCACTGCAGGGTCGGCTGGCTCCTGCCGCAGAGCCTTATCCAAAGCTTGCAATGCCTGAAACACACACCCACACACAATAAAATGCTTTCTGTCTGAGTCTCACTTTCTGCATGTGCTGCTGGATGAGGGCAGGAACAGTAATGAAATGATTTACAGCTTAATGCTCCTTTGTAAGGTGTAAAACAGTGTATAATTTCTTTCATTTTAGCCTCAGGGAGAGCAGACACCCCCATCCCCCAGAACACAAATCTGAGCAAAGCACATTTCCTCATTTGTTTTAATGGCAGGAGACATAAACGATTAAAGACTGAGCACATATTAATTCATTCAAGGTGTGTAAATGAGCGTACACATGCACAATTTAGCTCAGGCAAAGACACAAAAAAGCTGGCACACACACACACACACACACACACACACACCTCTGTGTGGTTTCCCTGCTTGCTATAGATGGCAGACAGCAGGCGGTAACACTCTATGCAGCCGCTGCTTTTGGAAATTATACCCAGAGTCATTTTCTCGGCATCTTTAGACTGGCCTGCCATAGCCAGGACCTGAGCCTAGAGAGGGGGAGAGAGAGAGCAAATGAAATAAGAAAGAAAGATGACGATAGAGAAGAAAAGACAGAAAAAAGGAAGAAAGTAAAAAAAAAGAAAGTGGTAGGAACAGAAATTGAGTGCAAGAGAAGGTGACAAATATTCAGTGAGTGAGAGAAACAGAGAGAGCACCAAGAAAGATGGGATAAGAAACAAATGAACAGAGGGAAAAGGAGTAAAAAAGAGGGAAGAAAGAGTCAAGAAAGAGGGAAAATGTGGAGACAGAATGGGAGGAGACAGAAAGAAAAAAGGAGAAGAGAAGCACGAGAATGTGCAAGAGATTGAAAAAAAATAGAGAGAGTAGGTGGGAAAGAAAGAGACAGGAAGCAAAACAGAAACAGAGGGCCGAGAAAGAAGGGGTGAGAAATGGTGAGAATGACAGAAAAAGTAAGTAATAAGAAAAAGAAAGAAAGAAAAAGAGGGAGAAATAGATGGAGAGAGAAAGGGAGACAGTGAATGAAAGAATAAAAAGGGATAAGAGAGAGAGGAGAGAGACAGAAAAAAGAGTGAGAGAAAGAGAGGATAACAGAGATAGAGAGAGAGAGAGACAGAAGAAAAAAAAGAAAAAGAATACATGTCATTTTTTGTGTTCCAGGCAGTACCGACAGTTTTGCTGTCGGAGTCTGTGACAGTGATGGTGAAAGGATCACAGTGGAGGGTCTATGGAGACTTCATTAGGCTGAGCACAGAGCCTGTAAGCCTGGCGCTCTCTCAGAGCTACTGGAGTCATCAAATAACACACTCTCTGTGGGCACACAGCTTTAACAGTAATGCCTATTTGTTTACCGCACAGACACACACCGCGCTAGGAATTTCCCATTCGCATTGAACAGCATCACTATTTGGGATCAATGTAAATCAAATTGCCTCTGGGCAGCAGTGCTGGCGAGGATGTTTTAAAACGATTAAAAGAAAAGCTGTGCAGGACTGTCTATGGCAGTGAACAGGGCTCAGTTGGTCTCACCAGTGCCAGCCAGATGTCCGGGTTTTTCGGCTGGAGGGAGGCAGCCTCTCTGTACAGCTGCAGCGCCTCGTCATACCGACCTGTGTTATAATATAGCGCCCCCAGAGGAGTCAGGATATCCACCTTACGCACGACCTGCAGCGCCCTGTATACACACACACACACACACACACACACACAGACACACCTTGTCAGTGCCACTGCAGTGATGAA
>JBBIGC010070007.1:0-10740 GCA_037576955.1 Lepidarchus adonis
TGTGTGTGTGTGTGTGTGTGTGTGTGTGTGTGTGTGTGTGTGTGTGTGTGTGTGTGTGTGTGTGTGTGTGCCTGTGTCTGTGTCTGTGTCTGTGTGTGTGTGTGCTGATTCACTCAAACGACTGCTCAGGACCTCACAATATTGGAGCTGCTTGGCAAAACTGACACACTGACCTCTTTACAACAAACATACTGTATATACTAGGGCTGCTACAACGAATCTCTAAAATCGTTAAAAATCGATTACTAAAAGTGTTGGCAACAAATTTCATAATCAATTTGTTGTGTCTCGTGACGCAGAGACATTTGATTATTACAAAAATTTTAAACTTTAGTTGAGTGTGGAGCGGAGTAAACACACTCGATCTCTCTCGCGCACTGATGCTACCAGAGTTAGCGCCTCATAGACAGGGCAGAGCAAACATTTAAAAACAAAGAGCGGAGGCAGAGAAATCCATGCAACCCAAGTCATTCAAGGTGTGGGAGCATTTCACACTGAATAAACAGAAAAAGTGGGCTAACTGCAAAATATGATGAGGAGGAAGGGAGGGTAAGGGAGCAGGGAAAGTCACTACAGAACCCTACTTTTGTCTGTTTTGAAGTGAGGAACGTTATTTTCCTGGTGCTGGTGTTTACTTGTTATGACAAGTTAGTATTAGCTTGTTAGTAACTGCTTTAAGTAGTAGTCAGCAGGACTGAAAACAGGACAAACCTACTAAGTTACAAAAGCATTTTTTGCAGTGTACATTCTGTGCTTTGTCCCATGTAGGTTGTTATTGACAAATATACAGTATTTGTGTGTATTTATTAATTAAATTAATTTAATTTTCTTTTTTTTTGTTTTTTATCCGATTCATTGACTAATCAGAAAAATAATCAACAGATAAATTGATTATTAAAATAATCGTTAGTTGCAGCCCTAGTATATACAATAAAAACATTTCTTGTATGTATGCCCTTAGCTTTGCCATTCAGATCATGTTAAGGAGATATTTTAGCTCATTCAGTTCTTTCTCCAGTCATTTATCATCACAAACTAAACAGTAGCACTAGCCCTTAAACAATAGTGCTGTTTTCTCTTGCATTTACTTCCATTTATCAGGACTTTTTGGCTGCACTGGTAGGCATTTTTTGTATTGGAGATGAAAGAGAACAAGAGTTAGAGGGGGCACTAAAAGCACTTGTTACCTGATACCCACCTCTGCTCACACTAGATGCACAAACATCTCTTACTGCTGAGCATGGGCTCTTATCTCCTTTGTGGGTAAGGAGCATGCTGGTCTGGTCTGCTGTGATTACATGTCTGTTATCTTAATGGGAGCCCAGCTCAGCGCCCACTACATTACTCTGTGGCTAGGCAAGTGTGCCTTCACCTGGGGTCTGTGCACCCATCAGCACTCTTAAGGGGATTTTACTGCATGCCTGCCCAGAAGCTGGGGGTTGGATAAGGCAGTGATTTAGTACATGCAGTGGAGCAGCTGAGAACGGGAATGCTGACAATGAAATATTTTACTGCAAATGGTGAAGATGGCAAATAGCAAGGCACCAAGCATAGAATAGGGATGAGGTGGTATGTTAGAGATTCATCTACTCCAACAAGAAGATAACATTGTGCTTAGAGCAGTTTAGATACATATTGAGCCACTTGAGTGAATACGAGAATGTACAGGAACAGCAAATATGGAAATAGGGGAAGAAACCAGATAGAACTTGTAAGCAGACCCAAGGAAAGAAATATATTCAAAACAGTAAAACAGGTTTTGTGCTCCTGAGGGATGAGAGACTGTGTGGTACAGAGAGAGGATGGTACACTGCTTAAAGAGCCTTGTTAATTGATTAGATGAGAGCTGTGTAAGCTGAGCTGTAGGTACGATTGTTTAGATCTTCTGATTCTTCCATCGATCTCATGGGCTGCCAGGAACAAGACAGGGGGTTCCAGCTCACTGGCCTCTCTTTATATGAGTAATCACTCTTTCTGAGCTCCAAATGCATGGCACAAGCCTCTCGGGGAAGGCCAGCTGTAGTAAGTCACAGTTCCTGGTGATGAAGACCTGATTCCTTTTGTTCATAGGGAAAGAAGGTTTAGTGACCCAGATCCTTCAGTGAGCACAAGTCTAATGTTCAGAAAGAGTTTGCACTGAGATGGCTATGTATATCATTCTGCAATGAGATTACAGAAGGAAGCCTTTTTAAGCAGGAGTTTGATATTTGTAGAAGAGGGTAAGAAACCAACAAAAATCACAGGATGTCTGTCCTGTATATGGATCCGGTTCCAAAAAGATATTGTAGCGCCATAACCATATTTGAGCGCTAGGGTTGTGATGCCATCTGCAGGTAGGGGGAGCGGCATCACAACCTTGGGAAGGAGCACCTGTCTGTCATGCCTCTCTATGCTGGAGCTCAATAAACTGTGCCCATTGCCAACTTGGGGGCCACCCCATTATAGGTATGGATCTTTCCTTTTAAGAGCTGCAGAAATTTCACAACCTAATCTCTGCACAGATCTCACTTTGAAAAGGAACTTATTGTGATGGGTAAACATCTGGATCAGGGCATCTCCAAAATGACAGGTCTTGTGGAGTATACCATATATGCAGTAGTTAGTGCTCAAGGAATGATGACTGGTCAATCAGCAACATGGTGATGAGCATCCAAAGCTCATTGATGTACACTACTGGGCAAAGTGTGAAAAGTCTCCATTTGATGGGAGTTTTTCAATATTTTAGGAATAAAGGTCCTGCTTAACCTGTAGCTTTCCTGAAGCATAGGAAATAAATTCTGATTCTTTGAGGTACTATACGCTTTGCAGCTTTACTTTACTCCCTTCTCTCTAGTTCATCCCAAACTAGGTGGATGGAGCTGAAGTCTGTTTACTGTGCTGTTACTGAATCTACTGTCAAGTTTTTCTGCCTTATTATCTTACTGTCTTTGTTTCTGGTCTTTCCCTTCTGGTCTTCCCCTTAATGTTGCAATAGCCATAACTACTTCCTGCTCTGCAGTATTGTGCTAATAAAGCATCAGAGGGTGTAGGAACAATGTAGCTTATTATGTTTATATGATATTAGGCAGAGGGTGTTAATGTGTTGGCTGATCAGTTTATGTCAAAGATTGCACCTGTCATTGCTGATTGGTATTGAGAAGTCATTTAAGAAAAACTGCTTGAGGATGAATGAGTTTAACTTTTTGTCTTGTTTTAAATGTATAAAACTCAGAAATAAGCTGTCATTTGTGCAACTGGGTACAGGCTTGGGAGATAATACCCTCCTGTCTCCCAGGGTCTGCAGGCCATGGAACTGAGGCTGCTGCTACCCCCACTGTACAGCGCTGCGCAGGCTGGATGAGCGTCGACTCGTGTAAGGAGCTTTGGCGGGCAGACGAGTGCTCGGCTGACAGTCACTAGGGATTAGTTCTTTGCGCAGAGCAGGCATAAAGAGACTGACTGTAAAAAACGATTTCTCTCCCCGTCCTTCAGCAGTGGCTCTTTAATCTATGTCTCCCTCTTTTTCACAACCTCCTAAAGTCGGGTGAAGAGAAACTTGCAGCCCCACATTGCTGACAAGAGCCTACTCTCAGTAGGGTAACTCCTGTGAAATTTTTCATCATAGAAGACTGATGAACAAGTCTGACAAAGATTGAACTGGTGCTAACAATGATCACTTGTATTATATACTTTCACAGATGTCTCATTGCTCACTTACTGAATTAGTTATTACTCAGTTGCCTTGAAAGATGTCTCTTTATGCCACTCCAAATGTAGGCATTATCAGTCATTGTGAAAGAGTTTTCGAAGGCTTTCACACTTAATGAATATGCCTGTCTTTGTGGATTCCCAACCCACATATTGTTATTGCGACAAATACTTCTGGTCCATTATTATTTTTCATTTACAAAACTGATCCAAGGAATGGTTAATATTTATATTTAACCCCCTTCTCTGTTATTTATACTAACTGAGTAATGTGTTGTTGAGATGACAGTAAATGCATCCTTATAATAGACATAAACGAATAATGAAGGACTTATCAGGAATTACCAACAATTTATACAGTATGATTTAATGTATGGTCGAGATCATGTTTTGTACACCTGACTAAAACAAGCTATTGTCAGAACATCAAAGCCAGGAAGGGCTAATGTCAGCTTAAATCTAATGTTCTTCAATGTGGGATGTCAAAGCAGTTCTAAAAGTGATTACTATCTCTTTAACCATATGCTATCCACTGACTGGCACAAGTTTTCTCTTTCTCTCTCTCTCTCTCTCTCTCTCTCTCTCTCTCTGTCTCTCACACACACACACACACACAAACACACACACACATACTCACACACATACTCACACACAACAGGGTGTTACACAATTTCCTAGCTTTACCCTAATATATGGTAAATAATATGCATAGGAAACTATTGCTACTCACTACTACTATGAATTAAAAATACTATTTTAGACCTTTTAGTTTTTAAGTGTTACACCCATATGGCAATTTCACTGTTATACAAAATGCACACTACTTCACATCATATCAATGTGTCATATCTTCAATGTTGTCCCATGAAAAGATATAACAAAATATTTACAGAAATGTGAGGTGTGTACTCAATTTTGTGAGATACTGTACATGTTTTCAGCAACATAACTAAATAATTTAATTGTAGTATCTCAAACAATTCAGCTAATCGGCTCCAATTAAAGATGGGGGTAGAGTTTTAGAAACTGCCACATTTTACCAGCCCTACTTAACCCCCAACTGTTTTCATGTCATTCACCAAGTGTAGTTTGTTGACAATCAAGCAAGGTTTGAAACAAAAGTAAAATTAAAACTACATATTTAAATGAAACTGAAAATTATCTTGATTTTGTTATGTGATCATAATGCTTTTCCACAGCATACTGTGCGTATTAATGGCTAAGTGATCGGATCAGCTCTGTTGCATTTATGTCTTTTAAAAACACATAAGCAAACAACCAAATAGCTCCCACAAATCCAAAAGAGAAAAGAGAAAGGTCAAGATGCTTTCTAAAACTGTCTATTAAAATCGACATTTCTGTCAACTTGATGGAAGATATGGTCTTCATGTATTACTGATCAACCAAAGTAAGGGAGGCAGGGCATATATTGTGGATATTATATTCATTTCTCTCTGTTCTGTATAATGAGCCAGCCCTGCTTTTGTCTGCAATTTCTTTCTTTGAAGATTAAAAATATGCAGGCATCAGCCAGCAGAGTGTGATGCTTCTCACATATGGACACATTGTTGTTAAATGATGTTGGGTATAAGACTGAGACAGGCAAATTTTTCTGGACTTGACTAGCAGTAAGTCAGATTTATTGTTTAATAGTCAGCTTCTATAGAAGCTGAAAAAACCTGATGTTTTTTTTGCTTTAATGTCTGAGGCATTGGGAGAATACAACGAAGATGAAAATTTAATTCTCAGGGGTTTATAGTGTGCTGCCTTTCACCACTATGCCCTAAAAGGCAGAGTCCAAAATTAGCTTTCTGACCAATCAGGGTGGCTCTTAGTTGAAAAAATCCAGTGTGTCTCCCATTCTTTTTCAGTATTTCATAAAAAATAATTTTGTTTATGTTATTTGTATACTGAACATTCACAGAACAACTCATCTAAACATCATCCTCAGAACATCCTCTTTGTCTCCACTTTATTTATATTATATTTAAATATTAATTTTTCACATTACTTTCTTTTGGCCAATATTTCTCCTCCTTTTCCTCTACTGGTTTTCTTTTTAAAGGTTCATATTTATTTACCCTGAGAATTCCTGGCAGCAGACCAAAGACCTTGGTCAGTTTCTGATTGCCTAGTTTTTGTTTGGTTATGGTTGTGGACAAAATGTTGCTTAGATAGGTTTAAATAAACATTTGGATGCAGAATAGATGCCGGGTGTGTGTGAGATCGAGATAGATAGAGAGAGAAATAGAATAGCGTGCATAGATGTTGTGTTTTTGACCGTGTCAGAAAGTCTTCGGAGATTTACTTACCAAACAGAATGGGTACTTGGCAGCTGTTAATTTTGGAACTTTTGGTCATTATTATGTTGTTACTTGATAAAATGATACAAACAACATCACAGAACATTTTATTTAATTTAGATAAGTTTATGCTCAGATGACATTACTTGGCTTTTCAAGTTGATTCAAGTTTTGAGGTTGCATTTCTTTATTAGCAAATAGCATTGAATGGCATCTTAATATTTTGTAGTATTGACAAGAGATTTTATTCACTATGTGACAAATCTCAAAGTTTGTCACACATTGGTGAGCCTCAACCCATTGTTTCTTTTTTATATGCAGTCATGATACTCTCATATTTTAGCAGTTCACTGTTGTGGAGTGTTTTGAAACAGTATATATTTTATAAAAATATATATTTTTATAAAATTTTCACTTTTTGCCATTGTATTAACCTTTTTAATGTGTTGCAGGCATCAAATTTAGAGTATGTTTATATTTACAAAATACAATCAAGTTGATCTGTTGTTTATTTGTACTTTCTTCTCTTTTTAGTTTTGTAAAATATCAAGAAAAATGTTGGATTGGCAAAAGGCAGAATTTAGTTTTCATTTAATAAAATGTCCCAACATTTCTGGAAATGTTTCTGAAAGTTAATGTTGTTTTTCTGATTCTCTTCTAGTCTGAAACAACAGCAGCAGTGAAAAACTGCTTACTTAGGAATCATCACAGATGAAGCTCAGAAGAAAAGAGGAAACAAATGGTACTGAGAGAACTTGCTGAACTGCACAGACATTAAGAAGACTACCTGGAACAGGATATTGTTTGTTTTTTCTTAAGTTTTTTAATATCTTGAAGGTTCCTTGACCATTTTGTGCTTTATATTTCTACTCAAGGTCAACGGTTAAACTAGCAGTCATTAGCTGGGAGCACACAGTGTCCTCTGTGACTAAGTATGAACCTAGAGTAAATTGATGTCAGTTGGTGTTACAGTGTAACAATGGCAGTCATGATATAATTTAACAGCACCAGCCTGAGAAGACAGGGTCACGGTACTTGAATATTTTCTGGCTTCCTCAAAGTCTTGTTTGCATTGATAATCTGTGAAATGTCAACCCACTCTGCTCCTCAAACCTCTGAGCATGGCTATGGTGGATCACTCAGGCATACCAAGCTGCAAAAGGCACAAAAAAGAGGTTGTCAGTCATCTTAGTGGCATTTTCTCATTAGAAAAGTGTCCTGCTTGTGTCTGAATGCTGTCACAGGGAGTCAATTAGACTACCTTTTATGTAAAATTCATCCTGGCCTGAGCTGAGCTACAGTAGGCATAGAAAGGCCTTTCCATTGTTCCTACACACCAGCCACAATGCTTTCTCTATAAACATTTATTTCAGCTGACTCATCTAGTGTGAAGATTAGAAATGTTATTGCAGAGACTGCACATGAAGCAGTTGGTTATGCACAGATCTGAATTATTACAAAACTATCCATATAGCTTCATCATTAGCAATACAATGCTGTTTCTTCCTTTTGGTGTTGAGAAGCAGCTTGATTACTTTGTGTATTGTGAATCAATATATGCCATCACTGTCATATATATAAAGAGCTTTGATTTCCTGATTATTGAAAATGCCAGTGTCCCTTTACATTGTATGAATGTTTTGTGAAGAATGGACTATTACATTAGAAATAGTTACTAATAAAGAAAGAAAGAAAGAAAGAAAGAAAGAAAGAAAGAAAGAAAGAAAGAAAGAAAGAAAATATACATACAAACATACATACATACTAACAAAAAATATTTTTCAGAGCAGTTCAGAAATGATGTCATTTGCATCATGTAGATGTAACCAGTTATTTCTAATAGAGTTATGATGGCATTCATGTTTCTATCTCTGCCAAAAGTACTTCCTATAAAATAGTTTAATGCATTTCTGATTGTTTTGTTTGTTATTTCATTATTTCTTGAAAAGGGGAAACCATTTTTTATTCTGTGCTTAGTAACATCTGATTCATGTTCAAAGAATCTGTCTTGGCAGGTAAAGTAAGATTTATGCAATTATTATATAAATATGTCTGTCTTTTTATTCTTTTTGTTTTTTCTTTTTTAATGATAAGGTTAAATGATGCAAACATGTTTTCTGTAAACAATCAGTATCAGGAAATAAAGGAACTAAATTATTTTTAAAGACCTTAAATGCTACAATAAGATGACAGTGGTCTTTTAGATGCATTTTTAATTGTGTGCTGCATTCTAATATTTGTGACTGTTTGAAATATCCTACCGCTATTGGGAAAGTATTTGTGTAAAATGAAAGCCATGAAATCCAGGAGAGACAACACTCCCTCATGGTTGTGTGTATTCATACCAGAGCCTTTGTTGTCACAGTAATTGATGGTGACTGCAAAACCACAGAGTAATCCCTTAATTCTTTTCACTGTAAGCAAGAAGATTTGATAGCTGTCATACTCTTTAAATGTTTGGACGATTGTCAGCTATATTGGGGTTCAGGATTGAGACAAATGCCTTTCAGAGAGCATGGCTTAACCAACTGCTTTGTACTGGCAGACAGTATTTCAACAAGATAGCATTGAAACGGAAGACCTGACACTGGCAACATGATGCTGAGAAGAACCCTGTATCAACTTGGTTTCCAATAACTTCTACCTATTCCAATGCTCAGAGCCTTTTGTCGTTCATATTGTGATGTTCAGTATACAGAATGCCATGTCAAGTGATCACACACCCACAAAGTTGTTGTGATGGTCCAAGTATGGTGTTGGTCAGTAAGGGTTTAAGAGTTTTTTTTTAATTTGCAGAATATACACTGTATGTGTATGGAATGCATAGGCCACAGTGCTGTTGCACAGAGAAGTTTATTGAAGTAGAAATATGAGAAATGTTGTGTTATGTGTTATTTTTTTCTTAAAAACTGAAATGTTGAGAATGTGCACATGTGTAAATACACTTGATATCTATTTTCTCTTTGTCTCCGGTTCATTATTCCTGTATTTGATCTATGGCATGTCGATTATTGTCTTCAAAATCAAAATTCTTCCTAATTGGCCAAAAATGGTACATGGAACAGACGAAATTTCAGCTATAAATTATTATAAACCCTCCTCTGTATTTGCATGCATGTTGGAGGGGAGGGGGGCAGAGACGATCAGGTACATGCATTCATATTTTATTTTATGTTCGTGTATGTGTGTGTGTGTCCAAATTACAGCAGAAAGATCAGCCTTCTAATGTTTGTACAGTATCTACGTAAGCCAGTGCTCCTCTTATTCTTTAAAAAGCTTGCTCAGACTCAAAAGAGTAGTAACACCTATTTAAATAACTTGAGATGAGTTCTATCAGTTGGTAGCTAAATAGATCTTTGCTCTTTGAGGCTAACCTACTTCCTGAAAAGATCAATAGATGAATTACGTCAACTCACTGTTGACTGTTACTGTTGATCTTTCAAGTAAAGCACATTATGCCTGAAACCTTGTCTATGACTGCAGTACACATTTAAATATGGATCGAAAAACAAAAAGCAAAGTGGAGGCATCCTGTAAGCTCAGAGATGCTTTCTTGTCAAAGCAATAAGGAATATTGATTTTAATATACAGTACTTTGGAAGTGTTTGATGCACCATACGACATTATATTTAAATTTACATTTAAATTAAATTCAATTTTATAGCTTTTTTCTCTCTTTTAAAAAATAAAACAAAACAGTATGAACAGTATAGAGTAAACAATGATTTTATGTATGTCAATGCATTTGCCTGGCCATTTCTAGGTCCCCCCTCATGGAAGCCCAACAGTACCATCAAACACCTGGTATATATCAATCAGCTTCATTAGATGCTGACTTTTATGCCACAAAACATTTACTACTCAGATAATTGGCTTTAAACAACTGATAGAATTTATATCTATACAGTTACATCTTTTTCATTAGAGCCCAGACCTAAATTCAACTGAAACCCTGTGGAATGATTTGAAGACAGCAGTCCACCAAAGCTCAAAATCAAATGTGACCAAAATAGAACAGTTCGTTATAGAAGAGCTCAGTCTAGATGTGCCAGGTTGATAGAGAAGTTTCCCAACAGACTCAAGGCTGTCATTAAAGCAAAAGATGGTTCAACAAAATATTAAAATTCAGGGGTGATCCTTTATTACTGTATTACTGTAACTGTAGCTGTGATATATTTCAGGTGGATGTTATAGGTTGCATTAGGTAAGTAAATAATTTGTGTGTGTTTTCATTTAAGGCTGTAAAGCAAGAAAGATGAGAATATTTCGAAGGGGGTGATTCTTTTCTGTACCCACTGTAACTACCGTACTTCAGGTCACACACTGGCTTACTCTCACTGAGGACACATCTCTGAAGCCACAAAATAAATGCAGATAATAAACCTTACTTACCTTATCAAAGTCTATGTGTCAAGGCCTTAAACATCAGAATTGCCTACTGTTTTGGCCTAATCACCACCAAGCTACCCTTGGGTTATGTTTGCTTGCCTCAAAAGATTTGGTTTCTTTTTAAGATCAGATAATGTTAGATGTGTTCTAAGCAGCGTAAAAAAACAACTCTGTAAACTTTCATTTTGCAGATACAGATTCGGGCAATTTCTAAATTGCTATGTATATACAGTACAGATTCCTTATTAGCTGCCCAGACTGTGTTAGAAGAAACATGCATCAGAGAGAGAGAGAGAGAGAGAGAGAGAGAGAGAGAGAGAGAGAGAGAGAGAGCGCACCCCCCCCAAACACACACATCGAG
>JBBIGC010070027.1:0-10740 GCA_037576955.1 Lepidarchus adonis
CACCAAGTTCACAAGCAACATCTGACTGACTGCCACCGACCCGAAGGCGCCATGTTCAGGTGACGCTGCTCGTCCGTTAAGTGACGCTGTGTGTTCATGGCTGTTTGAATGATGAACTTGGAATGACTTACTGAAGTTGAAGTTGATGCCACATTGAGAAAGGTCTTTTGGTATTGGCCCCAATATAAGACACCTGTTACCATTACATGTAAAACACAAAATTAGTTATTATATGTTTTTATTTTTTTATTTTATTTGTGTTCTACATATATGTCTGCACTGGAGGAGCTGCTTTTAATCTCATTGTGCATCTGTATAGTGACAATAAAAGGCATTTTATTATTTTCTATTCCACTGTATTCTATATCACAAACACACACGCACTACAGTGCAAATATCTTGGGCAGCTGAGAAATTATATTTGAAAGCTTTTTTCTTCCAACAAAACATTAATATTAGTGTAACTGTAAATACAAGTGTCATAGTAAACACTGGTTTATGTGTCGTCTTCAACATTTCCAGACCTCGTCTCATGGAAGTCCAGTAGTTCTCAGTAGTTGCCGTCAAATCCCTTGTTTGGCCTCAGTCGGTCCTTCCTTACATTAAATTAGGTGCTGATGGAGTTTCACACATTCAGTGGCTGGAGGCTTGGAGAGGAGATCTGGAACCAAACCTGTGTTGCTCTAACCAGCTCACAACACATCAATGACTTTTACAAACCTTAACAAAGATCAAACTCTTGATACTTTTTACTGCTTTACTGTTGCTTTTACTCTGTTATCTTCTTGCTGGTAGAAAGACACTCCATGCTGAGATAAAAAGCTTTAAACCATTTGAGAAGTACTGTATACACTATATACACTATATACATGTGTGTGTGTGTGTGTGTGTGTGTGTGTGTGTGTGTGTGTGTGTGTGTGTGTGTGTGTGTCTCCAATGACTGTCAGCCAAATTTGGCTCAAAGAACAATTCCGACTGTCAGAGTCTCTCGCTGTGCTCACAGCTTTTAACCAGCACTGAAAATAAGTCGACTGCGCCGCAGCTCTGCCAGAATCAGCCCACATGTGCTTTTTCAGCTAATTTGACTGATATTAGCAGCTGTCACATTGTTCAGAAAGTTTGTGTCCACTGCTCTAATGGAAGCACTGTTGTGACTTTCAGACAGATGGAACCTGACAGTTGTAGGTTAACACTGTATCCCCTTCCAAAAAAAACACCACCCCAACACAGTTGTGTTCTTTTATATCAAATACAGATGTGCAAGGTGTCCCATGTTTGGTCTGAAGCACATTAATGTAGATACCAGTCACATTAAACCCCATATCAAGTGAAGTTAGTAACACTGAGAACCTCCAGATTGGTTCCCAGTATGGATGATAGTGTGTTAGAACACTGCTGAGCTCTGGCCAGAACTGGATCATGGAACAATGGAAGAAGCTGATGAATCACATTTTACTTCACATCATCATCATACAGTCGGTGCTGTGATTTGAGTTGTCACCTCACAGCAAGAAGGTTCTGGGTTTGAACCCTGGGTCGGCCACCGGGTGCTCCAGTTTCCTCCCACTGTCCCAATGCTTGTGGTCTAGGTTGATTGGCTGTTCTAAACTGCCCACAGTGAATGGTTGTCTGTCTCCGTGTTACCTTGCAATGCGACCCTGGGGATCGGATCCAGCTTCCCCGCAACCCGATTTGGAAAAAGGAGTGATGGACCATCCTGCAGACAGAAGGAAAAAGATGGCACTGTAGGTAGAAGGCAAGCTGGCAGTGAGGGAGTGTGTCCTGCTGGGTCCTACATTCATGTGTGTGTTACTTTGACCCACTATAACTATTTGAACATTGTAGCCGTATTCATTCACGCAGACATTGTTCCGAAACATGTGCTAGGTGAACTTGTCTGCTCCATGTCTTGTGAAGTAAATGCCTTGACAGGTCTGAGGTGTTTTGACAGTACAAGGAGAACCCACACAGTATTATGCAGAAGCTTTTGTCAAAAAAACGCTTTTTAGGCTCTTTTCTTCTGACTTTCCTTCTGCTGAAAAAATGCTATATATTGTGGAAATCCTACATTCAACATGTTGAAAGATGTCAGGGTATTTTAAGATGTAAGTGGCGTGTTAAGTGTTTTAATGTCCCCAGTGTATTGACTAGGCCTTGATTTCTTGATCGTTCTGAATTGTTTCTCCTAGGTGGAACTTGCTGGAAAGAATGTGAGCAGCTGGGAAGCTCTGTTTGTGCGGTAAGAAAGGTGAAGGAGAATTCTTTTGAATTTTCTATTCCTATAGAGGCTGAGAGATTCACCAGCAGAGACCTGGAGATGTTCTTCAAGCCTTGTCTCTCTTTCTCAGACTCACTCATTCATTCTCATGAACGTTTTCTCTCTTCTACAAAGTGGCTACAATTAAACTTCCACTCACTGTCCACTGTCCACTCAGCTTCATCCACTTTACAGATCCACCGTTTAAGTCTACAGTTTCAGACTGCAGCCCATTTCTCTACCATATCCATCGTTGGTCAGTGTTATTGGGTTGTGGACAGCAGTATTGCTGGAGTTTCTCCACACATCATTGTCACTACATCATTACCCAACCGGAAGCCAAGAGCGGCTCTGTGGTCAGAAACCAACCTCTGATGAAAGGCTAGGGGATGGCTAACACACACTGCATCAACAGATGGGCCTCAGCCACCACTAAGGTGGAGTGAATATACTGTAACAGTGCTTAGCATCAGTTTTCTCCATCCATTCTACCTGCATCCTCCATGTAATCCCCTAACCCCCATCCACAGTTAGAGAAATACTGTACTTTTCACTCCACTATATTTCTTGTTACTCAAAACTTTGAAACATAGCTTGTACATGTTTTGCCATATTACAAACTAATCACAGTAAACTACTCCTGCACTGCATTTTTGGACGGTTCTACCAGAAAAAAAAGATGGAAAAAATTAAGTTTCCTCAACAGAGCATCCATTGGCATGTTCATGTTTCAGGTTTTTTTTAAATAAAAAATTAAATTCCAGCCTGAAAAAGGTTAAAGAATTTCAATGAAGCTGCCTGGAATTATAGTAGCTGCAATTTTTGTGCTATAATTGGTCACATGACTTTTTATGGGTTTCAATGTTGTCAAATTGGGATTATAGTTCTCGGTTAGTTTCTATGTGTTCACCAAGGCTGTTTTTCAGAGGTTGTGAGCATATTCCCCACTGTAGATAGTATGAGATCTGCCAGTGAAGTGTGTGAATGCATGATGAGACCACATCTGCTTCAGTCAATACAGTGTGTGAGTGTGTGCGGGAACCACACGTCAGCTTGGAAACCATTCGGGACATCACGCCGGGCCATGTGTGTATCTACTGCTGACACAAACGAAGAGCTTGCTAGCATAGCATAGTAGCATATGACAAGGACAGTGAATTCACATAAAACTAACAACCAGGTTGATCTACACTCAGTTACTATAGATGTGTCCTTTGTCCACATTGTCATGGAAAATTCAAGAGTGAGCCTCAGTCAAATCTTCTTCTAAGTCAAGTAAAGTCAAAGAAGTGAACCACTTTAACGATGAGTTTTGTTGTCATGGTCTCAAACATGTGACTCTTCCTTTAATAATGCACCATTTTAACCTGAAAACAAACTTCTACCCATAGTTCCTTACAGGTGCCAAAATGAATACCTTCTATTTTTGTGCCTCTGCCACCATTAGTCAAGATGTGTAAATTTCCTCATTATGGTGAGTGCTCATTCTTCAGTATGTATATTTTCTCATATTTAGGTTACATCATTGGCTTTGTATCTGTCTTTTTTCTCTTTAACCTCTGGTAGTCTCTAGCATGCGGCGTTCCTGATATTTATTTACTATATCTTTGACCTGGAAACGTTCAAACTTCAGGCACTGACCTGAAGGCATAATGTGACACATAACTACCACCATAAGAGTGAAATAAGAGATGATTCTTGGGCCTATAGACCAGGCTGTACCTCCCAGAATGCACCACTCAACTACAGGTATTGGTATACTTACCCATCTGGACTACTGCAGCTTTCTCTTGCCTTCAAACACAATCAAACTGCTTGAGGATTCAAAATGGAGAAGCTCAGCTGATATTTAACCACCTCATCACTGCTTGTCAGCTTGAATTGAACAATCAACAGATCTGTTCCCAGTTACCTGGAAACACTGATCTGGGTTTATACACCCTCCAGATCACTCAGAACAGCACTTGAAGGTTCTTCACCACTCCAGGCTCTTCTCTCTGGTTCTCTTGTTCTCATGTGGTGGAGCGAGCTGCCCAGCAACGTTAGAACAGCTGAATCTCTCGCTCTATTCAAGAAGCACTTAAAGACTCAGCTACCACCTCAGCACCCAAAACTGTACACATTAGTTCAGCCTGAAAAATAATGTTTCATTCATTCTTCATGTTGTAGCACTTGCTGTCTGTATTTACTGACTAAAAGGAAATGTGTTGGTCTCTAAAGAAGAACTCACTTCAGTGTTGTTCCCAAATCTTGGCAGTAGCTTTGGACAGAAGCATCAGCCCAATTAATAAATGTAAATGAGTCATAGTGAACTAGTGAACTAGTCAAACTAGTGTTCAAGGTCAATTACATTTTTTGTAGGAAGCTAATGTGTAACCAATCTTAAATGTTCAAAACAAATAGAATTCAATAGCTGAAACGAGTGCTTCCATAGAGGTGGGTTTGATCTAAAGAATCATTTCTGGGTGTGATTTTGATTAGTATTGATGTTTAGCATTAGCCTAGCATAGCAGCTAACACAGGTAAAGAAGGAATTTAGCCTGGATTTAAGCAGTCTACCGTTATTGGACCCAGCTTGATGTACAGGGGTTAGAGATGGTCTTAGTCATGGGAAAAGTGTATTATAAAATACACCAAACATGTTAACATTTGAGCTACGATATTAAAAGATATAGCAATATTTAATGCGAAAATGTTAGCGCCAAGCTAATGTCAATTTTTGGGGTTTAACATTTAAGCAGTTAAGCCTGGTCATGTGCAGCTGTTGAATTAAGTAACATGATTTGTACATTAATGGGGTTAAACTGGGATTTTTATATGGGGGTGATCATATTTTTTATTTGCTGGAGAATGGGAGTGTAACTGTTTAACAGGGGCAACCAGGGTGGTGGGGGTTCGGGTGGATGTCCATATTTATCAACCAGTGGGGCAGATTTAGGGATCTTTCAGAAACATGGTGGAAACAAAATGGCTTTTAAATGCCCTTCATAGCCCTGGCCTAATTTAATCCCTGTATGTTGCATGTTTTGCAGTAATCCTGCATAAATAATCAAATACTTAACTCTGAACATTATTGGAAGATTACATCAATCAGCCACAACATTAAAAACACTGACAAATGACGGGGGGTTGTCACTGGTCACAGGGTCGTCACTAACCTGCTTGGTCCCATCACACAGAAGAGCTGTTGTAGCAAAAACAATAAGCCTCCAAAAGGGTCACGGATAACCCCTTGCTTGGAACTCTTTTGGTTGGTATTAACCACTGCACACCAGGAACGCCCCACAAGAAATGACATTTGTGAGATGTTCCGACTAGTTGTCTGGCAATCAAAATATGGCCCTCAGACTCACTCTGGTCCTGGTGCGCTCTCATTTTTCTGCTTTTAACAGAAAAATTCCAAGATTGAAATTTTTTTCATTGTTCACATGCTGTCTAATATATCCCACGCCCCTGGGGATCCCAAGTGCTGCAGTGGTCTAAAGGCTGGTTCTACCATTGTAAGGTTGCATGTTCGATTCCAGATGTTCTACAACCATCCATTGGCACCACTCTTCTCCACCCTCCATCACTCAGGATGAGCAGCTGTTGGCTCCTGTAGGGGAACTGGCAGTCAGTGCTCTCATCAAAGTCCATCACGCTGCCCAATGAAGTTTCATTAGTAGAAGTTAAAAAAGAGGCCGTGACTGGTTCATGTGACTTGAAGGAACTACAGCCAAGCCTTCACGATCCCAGCGCTGGTAATGTCTTAGGAACTGAGGAAGAAACCTGAAACATGGGTGGAAATGAAGATTTAGATGAAGGATGAACATCAGAGAGAAACAGGTTCTAAACAAGACAACAAAATAGTCAATTTTATTCACTCCACCTCTCAGCAGTCATAGCGTTAAGGTTGAAAGGTGTACGTTATATACTTTCACCTTAAAAAATATACTTAACTTCTTATCAAAGTTCCAGTCTGAGTTTGAAATCATGGAGCAAGTTGTGCTCCAAGTTCTGTGCCTGTGGGATTGGAAGTAAACTTTTCAGCTTCAAACTCTTCTATATCTTCGACTTTGCTGCAGTATTTGCGTTTGTGAATGTGTTGTATTGAGTAGACAAGTGTGTTTGTGTGTAGAGTAACTTCTAAGCTCAACAACTCCCAGCAGCTGGCCTGGAGGTAACTGTGCCCCAGGACAGCGCCTCAGGCAGAACGGAGCAGCAGAGGTGGAGCCTGGAGGAAAAGAGCTGCCTGGACGGCTGCGGGAGTTCAGTCGGACACAGAGTGCAGGGTGGACAGAGCCACTGTTGACAATTGTCAAACATTTTAAAAAGGTTTTTTCAGCAACAAGAAGGTGAGTTTACACTGATACTATTTCAATAGTTATTGCTCTAAAAGCCCAAACTGAATCATCATTGCCTATAGACGCTCCAGTCCCATTACAAAGTCTGCATTTTAGTATAAACCTTTTCAGAAACCAGATAAATATGTTGGGTGTTCTCCACATCTCAAACGTCCTAGAAGCGCAATTGGTTGTTCTTTGTTCTTTCTCTGCAAATACATAACAGAAAACTGAATTACACAACATGATGAGCAAGTTTAAACTATTATAGCTACAATGCTGGTTGCCCTTTCTCATACAACCCCAGGCAAAAAGTATGGAATCACCATCTCAGAAGATGTTCAATCAAATGTTTAATTGTGTGGAAAATAAAACAAGCACGTACATGCCACAAAACTATTGTTTTTCCTCATATTTGTGTGATACCATATTTTTTTCCTGTTTGTTTTTTAAAACAGTTGTCATTGACTATAGTTATATTTCTTTGTTTTGTTTTTTTAAGTGTTTTATACAGGTTGGATTGTTGAATGACAATAGTTTTGTGACATGTATGTGCTGTTGTTTTTTTTGTTTTTTTTTTACAAAATTAAACATAATGAACATGAGATGGGTGATTGGGTGATTCCCTACTTTTTGCCAGGGATTGTATTAATGCCAAACACTGGTTTTGAGGTTGTAGAACCATTTTTTATATATATTCAGTTTATTTTATTATTATTTTACCAGGCAAGGCATTAAGAACAGACCCTTATTAACAATGGCAGTCTAGAACCTCAAAAAACACTTGAGGGAAGAGAAGTGAGCATTAAAAAAAACATATAAGAATAATACACACATCATAAGAACAACTACGCAGCTAAAACCAAACAGTTGGTTGATTAGTCGGAGCTAAAACAAGTGTCATTCAACATGTTCCTTAATAGGCTTTTAAAGGCAGAGTGGGATACGTTCTTCCGGTTTCAATGTTTTTTTGACAACAAACTGATAGAAGTGTTGGATTTTGGGGCCTTAATTCTGATGTAGAGGGATGAATGGGTCTGTACTTGGCATTAGGCGACACTCTGGGTTTAATAACTGTCTAAGTTAAGGGGGTGAGCATCCGAGAAGAGTACTGTAAAGAAGTGTAAACCAGTGGATGCTGTGGCGAATGTGCAGAGACGACCATTTAACCAGGGAATGGCAGTGGTGTGTTCCGAAAGGGGCGTTTGTAATTTCTTGAATAGCAGAGTAGTAGATTGTATCCAGCTTTTGAAGTGTTCCATTCCAAGCAGTGCTATAGACAGTGTCACCGTCGTCGAGCAAAGTTGGCCGTTTGAACGATTGTGGGGTTGGTGAAGGTGAATGAACTGAGAGGTACTTAGGGTTAACTGTGTCTTTGCTGTAGTTCTACATCTTCCAAATCCAGTCCAAATCGTACTATTTAGAATATGGGGGTCCTCCACTTATGACGTACTCGACTTATGAAAATTTATGTTTACGACGCTGCTGCAAACCCTGTTTTTTGTTACTTTTAATAGTGTGAAAGGTGAAAGTACCTTTAATAAAACATTCCAGAGGAATGGCCCCAGGGTAAAACACAGTAGACGCTTATGTAAGGGGTTTCAAACACGATACGTTATGGTTCGACACACGATAAGGATAAAACACTGCCGTAAGTCGAGGACCCCTTTGCTCTATTAAATTGTACTTTACTCTAGAGTAGCTGTGCGATAGCAAGTTCAGTATAAGGAAATGTCACAGTCTTTTGTGGCCAGAAATGTCTTTGTTCCCTTAGAATGATAGAATGAACTTCCTCCATCACCTCCTCCATCAAAATGCTTGTTGGTGCAGACCTTTGTTAACTGCCATAGCAGAATCAGCTGTTTATTTAAAATCAGAGTTTTCATCCAAGCCTCTAGAGCTATGACACTATTGTCATTTGAATCCTGGCTCAGGGGAAGCATGTGCGAGCTTTGGTGGCATCAAGTGGGACTTTGGATGTTTCTAGCTGCTTTACACCAGCGCTCTATTAATAAAGCCCATTTGTCAACTTACTTACAAACATGTCTTAGCTGATCGACTGCATTTGGGCTGAGAAAGAGAGTGTACATTAGATTGATCTATTGCTTTAAAGAAGACATGGATGAGTTGTGATGGATGAGCCACCATGATGGATGGCAAAACTGAAAGAGATAGATGAACAGACACATATACATCCCCAAGAAAAGATGATGAATAGTGATTGCAGTGGTTTTGCCGTACCACAGTGTAGCTCTGGTCAATCTCAGGGCAGCAGTTTCTTCAGAACATAGGTTTTTCTGGAAGAGATAGTTTGGTGAAAGGGGAAAAATTATTTAAATTGTTTTCCCAATTTATATATATATATATTTAAAACGAACGTGTCAAGCGATATCATATACATTGATGCATGCACACCCTGACGATGCAAATTTGAATGTACGCTTTTGTTCTTTACTCCAGGGTTTTTGAGACAGATGTGCACTGTGTTTTTATTTAGCCACTGATTTCCTAAAGCATTTTTCCCTCCTTGCAAAAGAAAGGAACAATGCATCAACTGCACATTATTGCAGAGCACAAGGAGCTTGGGGAAGAGGACTGTAAAGATTTTCACTAAGCTCACATTGGCCATAGCGAAACTGGACCTGAGCCGGACAATGTGACTTTTTCAATACATTGTAGTTTTTTACTAATTTTATGGCTTGTTTGGTGTATTTTCATTTATTCATTGTATCAATTTTCAGTTGTGCTTTATAAATAAATAGATTTTCATGACAGTAGCTGTAGTTGAGGGAGAAGTTCACAGTTTTACTTGCAGGCTAGTTTGCATTTATCATGCCCCCTATAGTGATTAACCTTCCAACATATAGTGTGGATGTGCTGGTTTGTGTTGGGTGTGTGGAGCTCCCATTGGGGATAAAGCATCTACTGTCTCTAGAGTATATTAGTGAAGCTGATTAAATAGATAATCACTTTACAGTAGATATTAGATCAGTGTACAATAGATTGTCATGGTATACAAAGAAATGGCCATAACCATGTGAAGCATGGTGGTGGATTGCTTATGTTTTGGGATTAGACATTGGACATGGCGAATCTCTCTGATGTGTGTGGGTGTTTATTTACAAAAAGGCACTCATCACACACACACACACACACACACGCACACACATACGCACACATATGTGCACACACACATACACACGCGCGCACGCACACACACACACACACACAAACACACATATGCACACATATGCGCACACACGTACACATATGCGCACACACACACGCGCATGCACACACACGCACACACATACGCACACATATGTGCACGCACACACACGCACGCACACACACATACACGCACACGCACACTCTCGCACACGCACACACGCGCGCGCACACACACACATACGCGCACGCACACACACACATACACACACATACGCACACATATGCGCACACACACATACGCACACATATGTGCACACACACACACACGCGCGCACGCAAACACACATACGCACACATATGCGCACACACGTACACATATGCGCACACACACACACGCGCATGCACACACACGCACACACATACGCACACATATGCGCACGCACACACACATACACGCACACGCACACTCTCGCACACGCACACACACGCGCGCACACACACACGCACACAGACGCGCACACACGCGCACATACACACCACGCACGCACACACAGGGCCGTTAGTGTGTATACAGTGTTTCAGCAGGACTTGGCTCAGTCCTTGACTTATGTTGGAGATCTGGCTTCTGGAGAAATGTTTCAGTCAAACGGGTTATTTGCTGTTTCTATTCTATATATAATTATGTAAATTAGCCGTGTGCATAGATTACAGGAGGTTGTGTCAGAAACAACATAAGCGCATCTTCAAGAGATTCCTGGACACATCCCATTTTAAAGCATTTGAGGCGCTTCTTATGATTTAACCATTCTGATTGGTGGAGGGTAAGATTCTAGTCAGTGGTCCAAAGTGTGTGGTGATTATTCCAGATGAAAGTGAACAGTGATTGGTGCAGATGAAAGTGAACAGTGATTATTCCAGATGAAAGTGAACAGTGATTGGTGCAGATGAAAGTGAACAGTGATTGGTGCAGATGAAAGTGAACAGTGATTG
>JBBIGC010070086.1:0-10738 GCA_037576955.1 Lepidarchus adonis
ACACACACACACACACACACACACACACACACACACACACACACACACACACACACACACACACACACACAATCCTCACCATCTCCTCTGTGTCATTTACAGTCTCCTGATAGGTCCAGTTCATAGCAAACTTGGTGGGGTCCAGTCTGTAGCAGGAAGTGAAGCTACAGGAGATCCTGACCATGGTGCCATTCAGTGCATTGATTTGCTGGGCCACAAGTACATCCATGGAAGAGACCGTGGAGGCTGAAATAGTAACAATAAAATCTGATCTTATTTATTTACATTTGTACTGATTGAACAAATTCCTCATGTCTGAATTTCTAAAATGCATTTTCTTAAGTCAAAAATATAATGACAATATTTGACATTTCTTGTTTTCTTCTATTATATAGTTCATTCTATACATTTGTCTAAACACACCCATACATCTGTTGTATTCTTCTCGATTTGATGAGAGTGGTACCACATCCACTCCTGCAGTACAGACACTAAAGCACAGGCACTTGACTATAGGCAACACTTTGCACAATCCAGACAGATGACTGCACTGCTGCACAACGCATGTCAGTGGCACATACACACACTACACATGGTTGCACTGACTTTTATTTTAATTATATCACTAAGCACATAATTGTATTGCGTGTTGGCAGTTTTTCCTCCTAATCCAAGTGATATTGGTATTAACAATGTGCACATTTCCTTATCCATTTAATGACCATTATAAGAATGGTAATCAGCAATGCAATTTCACATTTTTATACATTGTTAAGAATTTGATATGTATGGAAATTGTTACAATGCTACACAAACATATAGCTATACATGTATACATACAGAAATACATTTATGCCAGCCTTAGTGAATATGATTTGTACAACTGTGTGTGTGTTTATTTTTTAAGTAATATATATACACAATGCTATAAAAATAAGTTTTGGCTACCTAAAATACTTACTTAAATTTACACAAATTACTAATTTGTGTTGTAAGTTTCTGTGACATGTAGTCATCTTTACATTCACCCATTGTAGATTGTCCTCATTTCGGTGGAGCACTACAATCCTTGTTGCACTGCTGTGCCGTGTCAGGCTGTTAGAGGGTGGCATTGCCATTGAACAGCTTAATGCACTTGAAGGATAATGCTAACTGCTACATACATGTGCTCATATTTTCTGGTTCTAGTAAGAACTCTTGCTGTTACATTTTGGACTAACTGATGGTTAATGGACCTACTAGTACATCCGGAGAGTAATGCATTACAAGAATCCAATCTAGAGGTAACAAAAGCGTGAACTTGTTTTGTAATGTAATGACATATTTCTTATCTTAGCAATATTCCTAAGATGAAAGAAGGCAGTCCTAGTTATGTTATCTACATGGGCTTCAAATGAAAGACTGGGTTCAACGATCACACCAAGGTCTTTCACTGCTGTACAAGATGAAACAGAGTGGTTTTCTAGAGTAACTGTGTAGTCAGACAGCTTGCTCCGAGCTGCTAGTGGCCCTATTATGAGTTCTTCTGTCTTGTCAGAAATTAACAGAAGGATGTTTTGAAGCATCCACTGTCTAAAGTCCTAAACATTCTTCATCAGGTTTTGCTGAAACATACAACAGTGTGTCATCTGCACAGCAGTGGAAGTTCTCCATGCTTTCAGATCATGTTTTCCAGAGGTAACATATACATGGAGAATAGGAGCAGGCCTAAAAGGGAACCCTCTGGAACACCAAACTTTACCTTACTATGAGCAGAGGAATCACCATTTATATCTACGAACTAATAGCAATTAGTCAGATAAGACATAAACCAGGAAAGGGCTGTTCTCTTAATTCCAACAACATTTTCTAGTCTGTCTAGAATGATGTGATCAATAGTGTCGAAAGCTGCACTAAGATCGAGCAACACAAGTAAGCAGATACATCCCTGATCGGATGCAAGTAGAAGGCAATTTACTACCTTCACCAGTGCAGTCTCTGTATGATGAGGCCTAAACCCTGATTGGAACACTTCATAAATGTTATTCTTGTGTAAGAAGGAGCATAACTAATCTTGGAAATAAAAGGGAGGTTTGATATTGACCGATAATTTGAGAGGTCAAGATTAAGCTTTTTTAACAGAAGTTTGACAACTGCTGAAAGATTCAGGTACATAGCCAATGCAAAGGGAGGAGTTTCTTGTAAGAGTTACAATTACTGTGGGTAGTACTTGTTTTAAAAAGTGTGTAAGTAGTGGATCTAGGATGCATGTACATGACTGTGAGAGACATCATTAAAAAAAAAAATCAGTAAATCACAGAGAGCTGGGACCATAGTTTTAAAGGTCACTGTCGGTAAAACACTATGCCGTCATGGTTTCAAATCATACATTGCACGGAAGGTTCTCCTGCTTAAGCCATCACATGCCCAGGCCTGTCTGAAGTTTGCCAATGACCATCTGGATGATCCAGAGGAGGCATGGGAGAAAGTCATTCAATTCAATAAAATTTTTCAAGTTTTATTTCTATAGCACTTTTTACAACAGATGTTGTCACAAAGCAGCTTTACAAGGTCCGGGTTCGAGCCCCTAATGAACCAAGGCGACAGAGACGAATTTCCTGAACTGAGGAAGAAACCTTGGGAGGAACCAAAGCTCAGTAGGGGAACCCATCCTCCTCTATTCGACACCGGATATGTGGTCAGATGTGGTCGCATATGTGGTCACATGCGACCAAAGTAGAACTCTTTGGTCTAAACTTCACTTGTGGTGTTTGGAGGAAAAAGAAGGATGAGTTGCATCCCAAGAACATCATCCCTACTTTGAAGCAAGTGGGACGACTGCACTGTATTAAGGAGAATCTAACAGCTTGCTACCGAAACTTTACAGAATCCAGGTCTGAGCCCATAATGAGCCAAAGGCAACAGAGACAAGGAAATACTCCTTAAACTGTAGGAAAAAACCTTGGGGGTAACCAAGACTCAGAAAAGGAACCCATCCTACTCTGGTTGACACCGGATGCTAATAACAGACAAAGAATATAAATAAATAAAAAATAAGAGTAACGGTGATACAGGTGTGTACAGGTGAGCCTCTGAAAAATGTGTGTGGGTGTTTGGATAAACCCGAAGAATGTGGAAACTGAAAGGGAACTCTCCAACTCGTTTTGGGAGGTGTGAGTGGGCTGTATGTATGTGTTGGGGATGTTTGGGAACAACCATTTAAAGGAGCCATGCATGCACCCTCTTCCATTTCGGACCAACACATGGAAGGAGCATACAGCTCTTGCCTCCCCAAAACATGGGTCTGAGGGAGTCTGAAACTGGCCAACCCGTTCAAAGATCGTAACAGAATACCTACAGCTGGCTAAGACTCTAAGAATCTCTGCTGGAGAAACATAAGGGGAAAAGGGAGATTCAGAGGACAAATTCAAAAGCAAATGCATAACTAGCAGGGTTGGATATGACCAGCCAGAAAGGTTGGTAGCCACACCAGCCCAGAAAGAAAACAATGACCCCACACTGCCCAGAGAAACAACCATGATTTAAAGACTCAGCCAGGTATAACAACAGCACTGATTGCCTCAGTGAGACAGGTTAGCACTCTACTGCTGGCAGATGGTAGCGTGGCCACGTGGAATAATGCCTCACCTTACATAAATTATTTTAAATACATTAAAATGCCAACTTTCATCAGAAATCCTTTTGATATAGTATCAGTATTTAAATAAAGAAAACATATGGTTAAACTGGTTTAATCTACAATGTGCCTTGATCTATAATCTGATCATGGTTTACTGCAGTAATATGAAAGGTCAACCACTAATCTATAAAGTATTCTATATATGTTATTATAGTTAATCATGGTAACCATGGTAAGCAATATATATAGACAGAAAGTCTAAATATTTAAATTATTGTGTCTAATGTATCTGTTAACTCTGTTGATGGTTGTGATTGCAAGTTATTTAGGTTCTGCTGCATAACTACATCACTATGCAGTCAGGAGCTGTTTATGGACAACTTCCCACTGCTGCTGCAATTATTCTTCATCTGCCAAGCTCCCTCTGCAATCTCTCTCTCTGCACCAGTTCAGCCAAGCCCCTCCCTCCAGAAAAATCAAGCGTCCTTCCTTTTACAGAGAAATGTGAACCTGTCCTGAACACACACACACACACACACACACACACACACACACACACACGCAAACCCATTTCTGTCTGCTAAGACAAATCTGCTGTACACATAGTACAGAACTGCATAAGGTCATTGCATCCTGTGCCAAATTAATAAAGGCACTCTCACACTCAAATACATGCACATACATACCCAAACACTCACAAATGCAGAGTCAACACTCTGGCTGGTGCGTTACTCAATAACAGCAGTATATCAATGTCACCCCACCCACTCGTTCACCTTCATGTATATTTAGCGCATTTCCCAGAGTGCTCTCCATTCCCATTCTGTTCAGCAAGAACACAGCCATCTAGTGTGCCATTTTGCTATTAACATATTGAATCTGTAAAATATTTGTCTTGTGCACTTGCTATGGTACCAAGGATGTAAAACTGATGAGCTGTATATTTCCTTGCATCTGCACATTAACATGCATTCATATTTTTTAAATGTTCTTTAAAAACATTGTTTACAAGCACATATGCTAACTGTACATTCCTGAAAGGAAAACTGTATTAACCCACAGTCAGGTCAGTGCTGTGAAACAGTAAAAATATAATACTGCAGTCTACCCCCTCCTTGCACTGTACAAGCTCCATCAGTGCACCCTGCCCACACTGTCACTCCTTTTTAATCTGAAGAACAAGTTAAAAGGATAGATGAACATAAAAAGGTGAGTATGTACTTATACACACACATACATATGTATGTTGTTGTCTGCTTTTAATTACATTATATTTTTGTTTAAAGGTGTCAAGCTTGGTCATAAGCAGGGTGGCATAGCTATAAACTGACAAGCATTGCTACTTGTGCTAGTTTATTTTGTACCTGCTCAAGATTCTATTGTAACAGTTTTTGCCTGGATTTGAGTTGTTGTTGTTGTTGTTGTTTTTTAAAAGCCTAGTACTTTATCAGTGTCACATAGTAACTTTTATTTAGAACAGTAAGACTGCAAGAAGTGTAACACAGATTTATTGCTGATGAGGCCCTGGGTGGCATAAGACACCTTGACCGAAGTGTGATTAGCCCATTAAGCGAGTCTACATCCATATCTATGACTGTAGGTGACTGGCAGCATCCTTGAACTATAGACCCACAGCAATGTTAGTATGACTGAGTATGCGGTCCAGTTTGGGAACCCTGCTGATGGTTACACCATTCATCAAAGCAGATGCATCTGCTTATGTTTATTAGGACTGTAGATGAAATGGCAAGCTGCCCTCTAGTGGCTGGAAAATCAAACTGCACTACAAATATGTGCTACAACTGGCTATATCCATTACCATTTTAAGGAAGCTCTACTCTGCCATTTTCAGATAAACCAAAAATAATATTATAATGCAGTTAAATAGCATATTCCCATACTGGTATTTTTCAAAGTAATACTTTAAAATATCATTGCCATAAGGAAAAGCAAATATTTAGTCATCAGCTAATCTGGGGGTGCTAATCTTACTTTGCTATTAAACATGCAAAATAAACTACTGATGTATGTAAACTAGTGTAATCAGTAATTTTGCTTAGCTATTTCTCAATAATTTCATATAATACATGCCATTTTGACCTCCTGCCTTGAGGAACATTCACATTGTAGCAAATAGAGCTGGGTAATATATACACAATTAATTGTGTCATGTACATTAAATAATTATATAAAAATATTAAAGCACCAACATGAGACTCACTTTTTGTATCTCTCTCTTTAAATTGTTTGTACTCATGGAATAGTTAAAAGCCTATGTGTTCAACTGCTAAGCTTGAATAAACACTGTTTAAGCCACATTAAGCTACAACCACATTTCTATAAAAGCTGGGATGCTGTGTAAAATGCAAAGAAAAACAGAATGCATTTATTTGCAAACCTCAGAAATCCGTATTTCATTTACAATGTAAATAAAATGTAAACACCTAAATGATTATTATTTGCGAGGACAGTTCAGCAAACAAAGATATTGGTCGGTAATTCTACACCCTTGCATTATTGGGTCGTTGCCGCTTTTACAAAGAAGCTCTCCAACAATGTTTTTTACTCATGTTGACGCATGATTGCTTGTAGGCTTCATCACTACACAAAACAAACAAATGAAAGAGATGTGCAGAGAAGAAGCCCACTACAAAATAATCCACAGTCTGTTCCGTCAATGTTATGAAAGCCAAAGTGAAGATTTAAATGTGGCTGGGGCTCTTCTCAGCCTAGTTTTCTCTGCTATCTCCCTGTTGGTAATTTACTCTTCTCCATTCACACTAGTTCCCTGCATTCATTAGAACAGTGCCTCCCAGAGGAGACAGGAAGTAGCAAAGCCGGTGATATATAATAATAATAATTTGAATTTATATAGCGCCTTTCACAAACTCAAGGTCGCTTAATATATATTTAATATGTCTAAGTAAATATTTTTCTAAAAGTGCTATTGACATTAAATTCTCACCAGATGTCAGTAACAATGTATCCAGTCCACTCAAGCAAAGAATTCAAACCATAGATCTCCATACATTAATTCATCTGTAATAAAATGGAATGACAGGGAAATTTTATTGAAAAAGAAAGGAAGGTGCAAAATGGCTGGAAAGTCACGACAGATTAGAAAGTAATCCTGACTTAGTGCAAATTAATATCAGCTGGTTGAGTCACAACATATGGCCTATAAAAAGATGCCTCATTACCAATGTGTCACAGAGGAAACATCTCATGATGGGTAAACCCAAAGAGCACTCTCAAGACCTTCACAACTTTCCAGTGAGCACTATTGGGGCTATAATTCAGAAGTGGACAGAACACCATTTCACCATAAACCAACCACGACCAGGTGCTCCCAGCATTTCAGACAGAGGAGTGACAAGAATTGTCAGAATTGTCCAAGATCCAAGGACAAGTTTCAGAAAGACCTGGAATTAGCAGGGGCAATTATTTAACGATAAGTAGGGTGTGTTTACAGTTGGCAGAGAAACATTTAGACATATAGACACATTTAGACATACTTGGGGAATATAGTAGGGTCATTTTGAGACCAAAATTGAACTCTTTGGAAGCAGTAGCTATCTCAGTCGGTAAAGTTCAAGTCCCTGTTCAGGCAGTTTGGGGCAGGTGGTCTAGTGGTTAGGACTTTGCCCGTGAGATCCAAAGGTCCCAGCCCAGGCACCATTGAGGTAACCCTTGAGCATGGTACCGTCCCCGGGTGCTGTTGATAGCTGCCTGCTGCTCCACGTGTGATGGGTTAAATGCAGAAGACATATTTCGTTGTGGTGCACTGTGTATAGTGATGTCTTCACAATGATTGGGAATCACTAATAACTGAAGGAAGGATGAAAGGAAAAATGTAGTGAGACATTCTTGATAAAAATCTGCTGCCATCTACCAGGATGAGATAAAATAAGAATGGATGTTTCTGCAAGACAATGATTCCAAACACAGCCAAGGAAACTCTTAACTGGTTTCTCTCAGCAAAATGCAACATTAAATTTTTTTGCCTGTGTCATTCCATTTTATCACACATAACTTAATGTATGAACATTAGGTTTTTTTATTTCTTTGTATGTGTAAGGGATGAGTCTAGCAGAGTCTAACAGAGTAAGGCAGAGTCTAACTATGCCATTGAGTTCTGAACCCTAGCAGCCGAGGCAGGGTGGGACTCCACGGCGCTCATGGTGGCCTATTGTCATGGGATTAACAGGGACATAAAAGACTAACTAGCCCCCCGTGACCCACCGTCCTCATTAGAGGCATTGATCAAAATGTCCCTTCGCTTGGACAACCGACTTGGGGAACGGAGACGGGAGCAGGGGTTTTCGGGTGACTGGAGGTCCCAGAGACAGCCTATTCACCGACCCACTGGGAATCAAACCCCAGACCCCAGGCAATGCCCCCCAGGCTATCCTGGGGTGGACAGGGGTCGCCTCCCAAGGAAGGGGTCAGGCAACAGGGGTCTGTCGGGAAGACCGGGTGAGGACAGTAGCCGGGAAAACCCTGCCAAAAGACTAGGTCCGTCCCAGGTGAAGGACCCTGGGGCGGACCCAAACACCAGCCCTGCATATCCCGGGCTGTTCCTGACAGCCTCACTTAAAGTATCTGGTCAGCTGGAACATCGCCTGAGGGCCTTCATCAACTTAGGGGCAGCAGATAACTTTATTGACATTGACCTAGCGAGATGGCTCCAAATCCCCTCTGTAGGCACTCGGGCACTATGTTTTCGTCTACCTAGATGACATCCTCATCTATAGTCAGTCGGTGGACAAGCATGTTGCTCATGTTAGACGGGTCCTCCAACTGTTGTTGGAGAACCGCCTATACGTTAAACTGGAAATATCCACCTTCCACATGCCCACAGTGTCCTTTTTGGGGTTCATAGTCAGTCAGGGTCGTTTGGAGATGGACCCTGTCAAGATCTAAGCGGTACAGAACTGGCCAAGACCTGAATCCATAAAAGCAGTCCAAAGCTTTCTGGGTTTTGCCAATTTCTATTGACGATTCGCGCAGGGTTTCAGCTCCATTACTGCACCTCTAACAGCCCTTACGGGAAAGGGGACGCCTCTGACATTGGGGTGAGAGCAGTGCTATCCCAGCGCTTTGGGAAGCCACCCCGTCTGCATCCTTGCGCATTCTATTCTCATTGTTTGTCCTTGGCGGAAAGAAACTATGATGTTGGAGACAGGGAATTATTGGCCATCAAATTGGCACTAGAGGAATGGAGGCACTGGCTGGAGGGGGCCGTTCACTCCTTCCAGGTGTAGACGGATCACAAGCTAGATGGTCACTTTTATTCGCCCGGTTTGATTACGTAGTCACTTATTGACCAGGGGCGAAGAACGCCAAGCCAGATGCTCTCTCTCGGCAGTGGGGGCCTGTGGCACCGGATAGTTCCCGCGGTCCTATCCTGGCTCTTTCGCATTTCCTTGCGTCTGTGGTATGGGGTGTGGAGCAAACGGTCCGGAGAGCCCTCCAGACTGATCCTGGACCCGGGAGTGAGCCCTCGGGTTGTCTGTATTTACCCCCTTTGGCTCGTAAGGGCGTCTCACCCTGAGTGAGGACATCAAGGGCTTTGTCAGGCCTGTGTCTGCAGTAAAGAGCCCAGGACGCGCCTGACAGGTCTCCTCCATCCCTTGCCTATACCTGCAAGGCCAGGTGTGTCTTGCGGGGCAAGACGGTGATTCTGGTCATCGTCGACCATTTTTCTACGGCGTGTAGATTGGTTGCCCTGCCTGGACTACCATCAGCCAGGGAGACCGCCAATATTGTCCTTCAAAAGGTAGTGAGGGTACATGGGATCCCTCAGGATGTGGTCTCAGACCGAGGTCCCCAGTTCACCAGCAGGTTCTGGGTGTCCTTTTGTCCCCCAGGCCAACGGACAAGCCAAGCGGCTGAACCAGGACCTAGAGCGGACGCTCCGCACACTAGCCTCTGCTAGTCCAGCTTCTTGGGCAGAACATCTCATGTGGGTGGAGTACGCTCACAACACGCTGTCGTTGCCGTCGCACTTGGGCCCGGGCCAGAAGAGTGCTCGAAAAAGCTTGTGACCGGCAAAAGAAGGCCGCTGACAAGCGTAGGCAACTCTGGCTACGTGGTCAGAACCCGAAGCTCGCCCTAGGCTATGTGGGCCCTTATAAGATTATCCACCTCCTTCCGTCCTCCCTTCGGGTACATCCTGTTTTTCACGTCTCCCGCCTGAAACCGGTGTTGTGTAGTACCCTCAACCTCGCGGGGCCTCGCTCCTACACGGATCGGCGACTGCTGGACTCGCGGGTGAACCGTACTTGAGTTCCCGCGAGTGGCATCCTGGATCGGGACTTGATCAAATCTAACAATTGATCAACAGTCCCTCGCCATTGCAGAGCTTCAAACAGGATGTTCTCAGACAGAAGTGGCCACCGAGCTTAGAGTGTCACATTGTCATTAGCAAGTGAGTCGTGTGTGCTGTGTTTGGGCCACAGAAACCACTGCTAAGCAACACGAATATCTAAAATGTTCTCTATAGCATATGTACAGGGGCTGACCTTTGTTGCTATCATTGACCATCCAACATCTCTAATTGCCCAATGAATGAGGTTTTGAAGCAGTGTTCTGACGATTTATGCTTTTTCGAGTACAGCAATTCGCACTTCCCCATTGAAAAATGCGTCCTAACAGATGTACAGTATATTCCTGTTTGTGTATTTCCATTGTGTGTTGTAAGAAACAGCATGCTCGAAAATGATGTATTGAATGAAACATTTCATGGGTTGATAGTTTTAGTGTTTTTGGCAGCCTGTCTTGATTTCAGTTTTAGTCTAGTCTTTGCATCAAGCTGCCATTTTAGCTTTTTAGTCTAGTCAAGTTTCAGTCGACTAAAAGCCTAAACATTTTAGTCTTACTTTAGTCAGAATTATTCATGACTATTTTTGTCTAGTTTTAGTCAAGTCAAGTTGTATTTTAGTCCCTTTTTTGGTAATGCAGTTTTATTTAACCCAGTCAATATAGTAAAAGTAAAATAAAATAACCCAGCATCACTAAAAAGTGCAGATAAAATGAAAAAGTGTGTCTATTGCCATAAAACACACTTTTGTAAAACTGGTAAAAGTCTTCACCCTCAGTGTGTTGGCCTGAACTTAC
>JBBIGC010070097.1:0-31871 GCA_037576955.1 Lepidarchus adonis
TCCACACAGTGGTGAACATGGCCTTGTCCCAACTTTTTTGAGATGTGTTGATGCCATGAAATTTAAAATCAACTAATATTTTTTCCTAAAATGATACATCTTCTCAGTTTAAACATTTGATATGTCATCTATGTTGTAAAATATTGAAATTTGAAACATCCACTTCATTGCATTCAGGTTTTATTCACAATTGTCCCAACTTATTTGAAATCGGGTTTGTACTTCTACTGTAACGTGGATGGAGCATCTCAGAGCTCCTCCTGAAGTGGATCTCATTTAATTCTGCGTTCACACCTACACTAGGCATGATTCAGATATTATCCAGATTCTCAAGACACAGGAAGTAAGAGGTGTGAATGGGAAACTTGTGGTTTGCTCCTCCTTGCTGAACTGTAGCTGCAGACTTCTTTATGCCAGGAGTTTGCTCCTAAAACATGATGAAATATATTTATGTCGTGGTACCCTCACAATGGCAGCAGGCAGGTTTGCTTGGTCTTAACTGCAGTTTTAAGAACATCTTTTTTAAGCAGTGGTCCAGATTAACTCATCAGATGAGGATTAGTTATATTCCCCTGTAAAACAGATTCCACACCGCCCTTGTTTGCTCATTCATTCCTTCACCCAGAGTTATTGAATTATTTTTTTGCTCATCTTTCTTAATTTTATGATGGTATGATTTTTTGGCTGCTGTTTTGCATGAGAGTTGAATCATTCTCTTGTGGTTTTTCATGACTGAACGTTGTTCTGTAGACCAAACAGACCAGTGATGCTGAAAGATGATGATGTTGGGTACCCACTGTTGCTGATCTGTTTACACTACAGAGCTGTTCGGTAGTCTTAAGGTTGTTCAGTGTGAACAGTATGTCAATCTGACCACTTTCAGCACTTTGGGCTTGGTGTATCTTCTGCTACCATAGGTTCATTTCTTTTTATTATAATTACATTTCCCAAAGCAGTAATCCTTGTTGTCTTCAGGTCACTGTCAGAGGCCATGTCCGTGGAAAAGATTGCTGCCATCAAAGCCAAAATCATGGCAAAGAAGCGTTCCACCATCAAGACAGACCTGGATGATGACATCACCCTGAAACAGAGGAGCTTTGTAGATGCGGAAATGGACGTGACGAGAGATATTGTTAGCCGAGAGCGGGTGTGGAGGACAAGGACCACTATTCTACAGAGCAGTGGAAAAGTAAGGCAGTTCCGAGACAATACATTTTACATTTGAAGGTGTAAATCTTACAGTTCATTCTGCAAGTTGCCCCACTTGAAAAGATGGGAGAGGTCTGTTATGTTCATCATAGGTTCACTTCAACTGTGAGAGACAGAATGTAAAAAAGAAAATCCAGGAAATCCCATTATATGATTTTTAAAGAATGTATTTGTATATTTGTGCAGAAAATAAGCATTTAGCACCTATAAATGAGCTCACAAGGGACCTCACAAACCTGTTACTACTTCTTTAAGAAGCTCTTCTATTCCCCAATCGTTACCTGTATTAATGGCACCTGTTTGAACTCGTTATCTGTATAAAAGACACCTTCAAACATTCAGACTCCAACCTCCACCATGGCCAAGTCCAAAAAGCTGTCTAACGACACCAGGACAAGATTGTACACCTGCAAAAGACTGGGAAGAGACAATCTACATTAGGCAACAGCTTGGTTAGACGAGATCAACTGTTGGAGCAATTATTAGAAAATGGAATAAATACAAGATCACTGGCGATCTCCTGCGACCAGGGGCTCTTATAGATAAATCAGGATAAATCATGCATACATTAAGATGCAGTGCTTTACAATATACATAGTTAATATAATTTGTTATACAGATTTACAGAAAACAGAAAAAAACACAAAGTGCAGAAATAACAATAAATAAAAGTGACAACATAAGAGCATTTAGAGGTAGTTCAAATAAACAAGATAAACATGAGATGGTAAGATTTATGTATGTTTAGTGGTTAGTGATGTGTCCAAATCTATTATTGGAATGCTTTATCAAATAAACTGTTTTTTTAAGACTATTTACTATTCATGCCTGGTGGATAATCGGAATGATACTCCATAGTTTTGGGGCATAATAACTAAAAGCTGCTTCTCATTCATTTTAGGGACCTTCAGTAAAGCAGCGTTTGCTGATCTTAAGACTCGATTTGGGGTGTGTTCCACCAGACAGTCTATAATGTATAATAACAAAGGTTATTATTGGTAACACACTATGTTGTTCTGGATTAAAATCCTGCAGCACTCGAAAGATCCCCTTGCTTAGGCCAGCACATCTTCAGGCCCGACTAAAGTTTGCCAGAGACCGTCTGGATGTCATGTGGTCAGACGAGACCAAAATGGAACCTTTTGGTATAAACGCCATTTGCTGTGTTTGGAGGGGGAAGAATGCTGAGTTGCATCCCAAGAACACCATACCCACTGTGAAGCATGGTGGTGGAAACATTATGCTTTGGGGCTGCTTTTCTGCAAAGGGGACAGGACGACTGATCCGTATTAAGGAAAGGATGAATGGGGCAATGTATCATAAGATACATCTCAATCCAATACAGAATCTGTATTGTAATGTTGCCCAGAGGCAAAATATCACAGCTCCTGAGAAGATCTGCATGGAAGAATGGGCCTGGTGTGCAAACCTGGTGAAGACATGCCTCATAACATTTGACCAACTAAGGTTACATTACAAAGGTGAACTTGTTATTGACTGAATACTTTTTTTCTGCACCATTATACAAATTATTTAAAAATTACACAATGTGATTTACTGAATTTCTGTGCATAAGGGTTTTAAATTCATTTAAATTCTATATCTGTAAGCACTATGGCTACACTGATCAGCCATAATGTTTAACATCATTGACCAGTGAAGTGAATAACATTTACTATGTAGTTAATTCATTGCAGTAGGTTAGGGTAAATTGTGAGGCTTTAACTGTATTTACATACTTCCAGCTTTTTAAATTAGACAAACAAATATGAACCATTTAATATATTGAAAACTGTCACAATCACAATATGTAGCTGAATAATCACAATACTGATATTACTGTCCATATCGTGCTGTCCTACCCTGGACTAAGAGTGCTATTTTTAGTGGGGCTGATCCAGTTGATGTTAAAGTTAAGTTTTAGTGTATGTGCTGAAAAAAGTGAAAACTGAAAATCCATGGGCTGTCAGCGTTTGGAGAGGCACCACTGTAGTCAAAATCTTTTCTTGTCCTCCAGGTGGCAGCACTTCACTGAGTGAGCATAAGGCAGAGCCTCTTCTTTTAGATACTTCATTTGAATCTTCAAATTTATCTTATTTGTTTAATTTTTAAGGTATCACGCAAAAACAAGAACTTTTGCAGGTACTTTTGGAAGGCCACTATGTTCTGCTTTTCTTTACCTAACATTTCTGTATGCAGTTTTACCCCATTCATTCACACACAGCAAAAGTGCCTCATTAGAAATGAATTGTGAGTGAAAAATTATCATCAAAGCAGAGACTGAAAGTTGGGTTAGCTTGCATGTGACTATTGTCCAATGCAGAATAACGTGTCTCAACTATTAGAATGTAAACGTGCCTTGAGCCTAGTCCTACTGTTGAATTTGGTGTTTCTGGAAAATGTTGTGAAGCAGCTTCGAACCACTGCTTATGCTTCAAACATGCTTAGTTTGTCTCTACACTGCTGCCACAAAATAATTTAAAGTGTAATGTGGTTGCGCAATGTAATCTTATTATAGTATTAGAACAATGGACAAAAATAAAGATAATCTCATGCATAGGGTCATTCGAGTAAAGCTAAGGGCTGTAGAACACTAGAAACACAAAAGAGACTATTACATTGTTCTTTATGATCCAAACATTCTTTTAAAGAAAAAGGATAATCTATGAACACATTACAGTCCAATTCCATGCCTCCAGAAAGGTCTGCAAGCAAATGTAAACTTGACTCCCACTGTATTGCATTTACACTGAATATTAGTCCTTTTTTTTTATTTAGAATATTTTGTGCTTTGACTTTACAGAATTTTTCCAAGAGCATTTTCGCCATCCTGCAGTCAGTGAAGGCCAGAGAAGAGGGCCGCGCACCAGAACAGAGGCCAGCACAGAACCCAGCTCAGACAGTAAGAGTACATGCACACTCCCCACCAACCAGAGCACACTCCTGGAATCACTTTATTCTGTACTCTTCCAGGCTTCTGGATGTTTCAGAATTGGGCGTTCATTTTCAAGAAGGTTCATACCACCTTATAGTGAAAAGCTCTCACATGGTTCTTGGTTTTGATGTATGTGTTGTGGAGGTTTTGCTTTATTCTATTATATTAATGCAGTAATATTAATATATTTATTATTTTATCTTTTTAAAATGTACTTGATGGACTTTTATTTTGGTACATACCTTCTCTGATAGCATTGCTTCTGAGGTCCTACTAAATGGTACAATCTTATTGTGGAGCAAAAATGTTTAAGGTATTGCATCAGAATGCTTCTGTTGCAGTTCCAACCCCATAGTTTTTCACAGGACTAGTTTTCCTAAGGAGCCTTCAAGACAGGTGTGGGCAATGCTGGTCCTGAAGTGCAGATGTCCAGCAAATCGTTGTAGTTCTCCTCCTCAACATACAATAGTTTAATCAGACATGCTCAGCTGTAGTTTTGGATGGGCTTTCAGTTTCTTTCATATCATTGTCGTTTATCAAGCAAATGAAGCCTGAAATGAAATCAAGATTCAGAGAGAGGGCTACAATTCTTTCACCCATTAAAGACTGAAACGTTTAGCCATGAGAAGTGCTCCTTATAGCTGGTTTACAAATGGCTTGAGTAAAATGAGGAACACTGTGGTTTAAGGAATTGTTGGTTCCTCTGGAATTGGACTTGAGAGAGAGACTAAAAGGAAGAAGAATTTGTACACATTTTCTTAAACAGAACAAATGGACCAACGAAGCCAACACTTGTGAGCTGAACTACCTCTTAAGCTCTGGTTTCTCTCTGGTTGGGGAGCTCTTTTTAAAGCCCCTTGGTGATGTCCATCTGACATCAAGGAAGGTACCATGCACATTTCCTCAGTGCCTTCATGGGAACCTCAGCTCTTGACTGCTACAATTTATTTGCTTCATAAAGAGATTGAGGACTTCTTGACCAGACGTGTCCAACTGGTGCCTTTTTATGGCAAGTTTACCTAGATCAAGTTATGGCCTATGGGTTGTTGGGTGCATCACTTATGTTGGACCACATGCTCTATAGCGTTAAGGTTATGATACAGATAGAGATGGGCAATACTGCCACCAGGATTGGGTGACGCACAGAGTGAATAGCAGCCAGGCCTAGAGGCATGTTTGGGAGACTGCAGCTGTGCACTGGGGGGTGAGCGAGTTCAAAGAGAAAACGACAAAAAATGTTTTCTTCTTGAAGGAAAGGGTCAGAGGAATTGTGGTAACACAGACAGGAAATACCACAGATCTTTTGATTTAAAATGGAGCTTCCCCAGCCACACACAGTGTGTGTCGTACATGAGCCTCACTGCTCACTTCACTGACCAAGATTGAGATCTGAAAAGACAAAAAAAAAAAAACCCTGAAAAACCTAAATGCTTTTTACATTTTTATTATATTGCCTGATTATTTGGCATTTACCAAAGAATTTAATTCTCTTTTCTGTTTGTGTTCTCCTGTTATACACTCGAGAGGTCAGATTTTAATAAACTTTTAGTTTATTAAATTTATATCCATTTTTCATGTTCTACTGTACTATTGTCATAAATATTATAAATCATGTTTACACCAGAATGAACCTAATATTTTAACATTTCATTTAAAGAAAAAAGAAACCCTATTTGACAGAATTATGAATTTTATGTTGTGATCTATGTATATCGGTATTGATTAATATGAAAAGTGTCATTCCCCTTTTCTACTGAACCCTGACATCATTTTATGTGCACTGTGCTTTTGTCTTTGGTTGCTTTTGAATGACACTAACCCTGACTTTGTCTGCTTTGTCTAGGATCCATCTATTAGAAACAAACAGCCTGTCCCAGCTGCCTACAATCGATACGATCAGGAGCGATTCAAAGGAAAAGAGGGTAAGTTCTAACCCTGATCATAAGCATTGTTTTTTATTCAATTTGCTCATTGCCCCTGGAAAAAATACCTGCTCTGCACATGCATACATAAACACAATTTATTTGCTTCATAAAGAGATTGAGGGCTTCTTGATCAGACATATCCAACTGGTGCCTTTTTATGGCAAAAAAATGCAGTCTAGACTGCGTAATTACTGTCCCCACAGGTAAAAACACAACATTACAAACGGCCTTGTTAGTGCCCCACATTTACTGCCAAAAAATTACACACTAGACTGCCTCATTACTGCCCCCATAGGTAAAAACACAACATTACAGTCTGGACTGCCTCATAACTGCCCCCACTGGTAAAAGCACAACATTACAGTCTGGACTGCCTCATTACTGCCCCCACATTTAATTAAAAAAAATTCAAACTAGACTGCCTCATAACTGTCCCCAAAGGTGAAAGCACAACATTACAGTCTGGACTGCCTCATTACTGCCCCCACATTTAATTAAAAAAAATTCAGTCTAGACTGCCTCATTACTGCCCCCACAGGTAAAAACGTATTACAGTCTGGGCTGCAGTTTGGGATTCAACAACAGCAAAACAACTTGAAAGTAATATCAGCTGAAGTCAATTAAGCACCTCTACAAAATGTTTAGGTTGCTTACAGCACTTTATTTTATCCAACATTTAAATGTCTGTGTGGACAAGTGCTTGTAATTTTTGGCAAGAATTGCTGCTGATTTTGTGACGCTCCTGCACTTGCAGAAACGGAGGGATTCAAAATCGACACAATGGGAACCTACCACGGCATGACCCTGAAGTCAGTGACGGTAAGATTCAGCTTGCTTGCCTGCATGTTACATCACACAGCACTAAGACTTTGTGAGTGGGAGTGAACTTTTTACAGCCTGAGCAAAGCTAAAAGGAGATAAGCTAACAGATCACTGGGGGAAAGCAGGAGTAAAGCGTTTATCTACTTAAATAAATGATGGTTTGGGTCAACAGTGATCCTTAATTTAATCTGGTAATCGCTTGGTTTACTGCCAGTTATGCATTTTCTCTACAAAATGCAGATGTGCTGCAGTGTGTTTTGCCACTTTGTCCTACTGATTGGCTGTGTTCGGGTAGAAAAGTGATCATGTTGGGAACAGCCTCCTTTAAAAGGGAGTTACACTTTTCCTGTTTTTTTTTTTTTGTTGTTGTGGGGTTTTTTAAGTGACTATCATTGTGAACACACTCCATCACATACAAAGTGCACCATAATGAAATGTGGCCTCTGCATCTACACGTTGTCCATGTTCAGCTTTTTCAAGGCTTCAATAGAGAAAACGTGTTTAATGCGTACATGCCTTAAGGTAAACGCACAACATTACTGTCTGGGCTGCAGATTGGAGTTGAACAGAGGCAAACAAATGTGAATGTCAGTCAAGCATCGTTTCAAAACACTGAGATCACTTAGAATTATTTTAATTATCAAATATTTCAATGCCTGTGTTGAAAAGGCCTTAACTCAACTTGTGGAGCAGCGGGCAGCTATCAGCAGTATCCGAGGAGCAGTGTAAACTTGCTACTACTGTTTTGCTGCACTCCTGGTGGTCCTTTACCCTTTAACACTTTATCTTTTAAATACCCTTACCCTTAAAAAAAAACATTTAAAATTTTTTTGACCACTTCCATCATCTTTTATTCACAGTGTACAAAGTGTACATTTCTGGCCAACAAGGAGAATTTTTTATGAAGTTTTGTTTTATTTATATTGCACATTTACACTTATTACAGCAGCTTTATGAAGGTGTGGGCCTTCAGTTTTCCAGTTAGTAAGCCAAAGGCAACTGTGGCAAGAAAAACTTAATACTCAAAATCAGGGGTGCCCAGTTCCAACCCTGGAGGGCCTATAAGCCAGGCTTACACTTCATGACTCAAAGTGTGATTTTTACATGTGATTTACCCACTTTAGACAAGTTTCCGGAACCTGAAGCAAATTTTTCTCATTAAGATTCAACCGCACTGATGCACAGGTGGTGTGAGAAGTAAACTAATTCATCTGGTTGTTTCAAGAGTTGCCTTTTGGCTGAGGTATCCAAACCTTCTCTTGGAGATCTGCTTCCCTGCTAGAGAGCCATTCATGCATCCAACCAGTCAAGGTTCAGGAACATGCATCTTCAGGTCCATGGCTGGAGACCATTGCTGTAGTTTGAGATGGTCAATGATGTAAAGGATACAGGGAACAGCCAGTGAAGGAGCATAAAAGAAGACATGTGTAGTGGTCTGCAGTGTGTGGAGCTGAACTTCAAGTAACTGTCAATCTGGAGTCATTCCAAGAGCTTTTGGCTCAGAAAAGCAGGGTTTTGTTTTTTTTAGCACTTCTGCACAGGCTGTGTTTATGTTACAATGTCTAGAAGATTGGGCTGAAGTATTGAGGGAAAATATCTAAATGCATTTTTACTAATGAAAACGGCAGTTTTTGAACTAAGATTTTCCCCAGCAAGTTTTTGGTTTTGAGATAAATGAAGTCAGCTTCCACTTCTAGCTTTGTGTCTCTTGGGAAAAAATGCTTTTGCTTTTTTGAGCTTGAAATGTTTGAAACCCTCACTTTATGTATTACCCTAGCTTGTGTGTCCTTACAGCAAGTGATACTCTTTGTTCCCAAAATCAAATTTTATTAATACTGTATTGTATGCCTGGTTATATTTGTCCATGCAACAGTTCTGTATAGATCTTCTTTTGTCATCAGAAATGGCAAGAAAATTGAAAGTTTTGTATTTTCCCAGCATGATCATTGGGATCTCCTTTCTTGAAGTCATCAGCAGAATTGTATGTGCACATGCAATGCAACCTCTCAAATATGGCCAGTTTTACGACCTGGTCTGCTGGTTGCCACCTGTTGCCACCTCTTATTTAAGGGTGATGTTCAAAGATGGAATCCATTAAGGATTTATGTTCTTTCAGTTTCATATTTGTGCTTGGCAGAACCTCTAGGTAGCAGCAAGGTACATGTCAAAACATTTTTAGAGCAGTTTTCTTTGGCGAATTCTGCGTGCTTTTTCCTTTTCTGTATTAATGCAGGCATTGTTCCGGTTACTCTGGAGATGATGCCAGTACTTTATTAACTCTGTGGGAAGGAACTGATGTGAGGTAATCAGGTGACTGTATTTGCAGCTGGAATAGGACACTCGCCAGTGGTTGAACAGGAATTCGTTTGGTGGTGGAACAGGTTCTACCTTCAGTTTAGCCAGGCAGAGGCCCACGTAAACGTCCTCGAGATGTAACCTCTGTATTCTCAACGAAGCTGCGTATATCATCTGTGCCATGTCTCCTGAGAACACGTATCCAGTCCCCGAGCAAAAGGTAGGGTACCGCTTGCTGGGGTACAGCTCCGACGACATATACCACTTACTGTGCTTGTTTCTGTTTGGAGCGTAGCCCCTCATGAGATACCCAGTGAAGTACTTCTGCCTTGGTGGAGCGGTGGGATTGAGGAGTTTCTGGATGAGATATTCTGTGTTGACGAACATGTCGCTGTCTGTCTTCATGACATAACTGGCATCCGGGCAGTAGGTTGCAACCCAGTGCATACCCATCAGTGTTTTGAGGGTGAGGTTGTAGTAGGAGTCTATGTACTCTTGCTGAACAATGTCATGGTACCGTTGCGACTCTGCCAAAATGGAGTCCTGCAAATAACTGCTGAGTCCCTCTCTAACACCGAAAAGAAAGAGCCGCACGAAGACCAAGCCCCCAGCCACACTCTCGTTCCCCCATGTCTGCCTAATGGCATCCCTGGCTTCGATTTGCTGGGGCTCAACAGCAATCAGTAACACTAGGAATGCATTTGCTTTCCGGCACTTGTTTTCCTCATTGATAATGTAGGGGTAGGGCTCTACCTTATGTACGTTCTCCGCCATGATCTCTTCGCTGATGCTGGCATTGGGCGTCAGAACATTCTTCTGTGTTTGCTGTGTTATTTCCTGAATGGAGCTCAGATTTGCCTCAGTCCTTGGTGGCACGGAAGCAATATCGTCCTCCCTCCACGTGTACTGCTTGGGTGTGCTGTGGTTCAACTGCATCCTGAGCAGCCTCTGCGTTGAATGTGTTGCACCATTCTCCTGGTGGCTCTTCTTTCCCATTAGCAGGCTGTGCTGACTGAGGAGAAGGAGCACTCCCACACACACAAGCAAAACAAGAAAGGCTGCTATGTTGGTACAGCAATGTCTCCGCCTCCACTGCATGATTCTGCTTCTCGGGTTCTGCTCCTTAGTAGCACCCGAGTGATGGATGAGTCAGCTCTTCCGTTGAGATCTGTAGACAAAGAAAAGCAGATTTATTTTGTTTGTTTTTAAGCTACAAAACACCAAGGTCAATGAAAACTTTCAGCTCTGACAAGCAAAACTGTTTATCAGCTTCCCCCACAACTGTGAAATACGCAATAAATGTACAATTTGCTTTACTTTAAACATAATTCTATACCAAAAAAAAAAATTTGAGTTGAACTTGCTGTAGGACATTGGACCTCCAGAATGGTGCACAACTTATTTTTGAATAATTAATATTTATCCAGTGATTTTGATTAGCCCCTCAAGCACAATGTCTTTCTGATAATCTAACTACAAAAAATAATGAACACAGCATTTTTATTTAATGTCTCACAGGTTCTCAACTCTAAATTGAATTGAACAGGATTAAATCTGCTGTTTTTAATCAAAACATGCAGCTGGTCATTCTTCCACTAGACCACTTGTCCATTTTGGGTCATGGAGAAGCTGGAGCCAATTCCAGCTGACTATGGGCACAAGGCAGGGCTCACCCGGACAGGAGGCCAACCCATCACAGGGCCACACACAGACAACCATTCTCACCCATTCAACTATGGACAGTTTAGAGAAGCCAGTCAACCTAAACCCAATCCTGTGGACAATCCTGGGGATGCTGGAGAACCCAGAGGAAACCCACACATACACAGGGAACACACCTGTGGTTGTGAGGCAACAGCGCTAACCCACTTTTGCAGCTGGTCAGATTGTTTATCTTTATTGATGCCCACATTTACCTCAGAAATTGACATAGTTTCACTGACATCATTTCAGATTTGCACCGTTGCCACAGAGGGACCGACTTGCTCAGCACAGCATTGCTAAATGCTGTGGATTTTTATCAAAACCGTGATGCACAACACCGTGTACAACTCTCACCCTCCAGTAGGCAGAGAAGTTGACCAAAATAGCTGCATGGTGTTTTAAGACTCGACTATTTCCGCTCTGTTGCTGCTGCTACTTTAGCTTTGCTTTTGTCTCATTTGTGCTGTTAACACTCTGTGGCACAGAGCATGGAATAGGCTAAATAATGTTTAACCGAGCCAGACTTATGCCAAGATGGAGAACAATCTGAGGTTATTACTGACACCGTTAAAAAAGCTATCCTGAAACCTGAGAACTGCTTTGAACCAGTTCCCCACCTGTTTAGACCAAGAGCTATTGGAAAACATGCCACTGCAGCCCATCATTCTACCCACCAAGAAGGACATCGTACATTTCCCTAGACCTCACTGCTGTTTTGTGAGATCAGAGCTTGGTGAATTATGATTGGCTGAAGCATTTATTAAATTTGAGTAGCTTTCCTGGGTAGATTTAACAATCTGCCACCAGCAATGTTTCTAAACACTTTTTTTTCTCAAAGCTCTTTTAGCATTAAACAAAATAAAGCTGTAGTAGACAAGACACTGATGGGCCATAACATTAATCCATCAGTGAGTCTTGGCTGCCCATGATCCTGTTGCCAATTCAAGTTATCCTTCCTTGCATTACTTTTGGTCGACACCTTCTACTATATAGCCAGAGACACTGACATCTGTCAGTTTGGGCCTCTCATCTGTATTTCTTTATTCTCAAATTTTCCTGTTTCCAACACATTGACTTTAGGAACTGACTCTTCACTAGTTGCCTAATATATCCCACCCCTGACATAAGCCACTCTAACCAGACCATCAGATTTTTTGAGGGCCTTTATGCTGAGAACCTTCTCTGCACAATTTGTATATAATGACACATAATACTGTAACTAAGATTATATTTCGGCGCAGATGCACCTACCTCACATGGAACAGTATCAAAATTTTCCCACCTGTGGGACATTAAAGGTTTATCTTGTCTTTAGAATGGTCATAGACACTTGCAGTATTATCTCTTTGGTTGTTTATGCAGTTGTTATTGTGCTGCTTGATTGCTGGCCTGTGAAGGATGAGTCATGTCTCCAGTCCTACTTCTCCCTCTAACAGAATGTTAAGGAGGAGGACAGAACCTTATCGCCTCAGAGCACATTCTGACTGTTGATGCCGTTTCTCATAATTACGGGGTCTCGCTTCCTTTTTCCCCAGTTCACACTACTGACACATGTCAAACTTGGTGGGTTGCGTGCAGCATGAGGATGAGGATGTGTGCTATGAGGGTTTGTTTTTCTATTTCTCATTGGGAAGCCTAGCTCTGAGCTTCTCACAGACTCAATAACACTGTACACCGCAATGGCATCCAGAACATGAAGAGCTGTTTATATTTTGTTTGCTTATGGTATTCTGTCTGATGCAGATTAAAGGGCACATTTTCCCACAATTTTTAAATGTGAACTAGAAGTGGGCAGAAAAATCGATATAGTGTGTAGCATTGCAATATATATTTTTAATAGTATTATATTAATCCAGTGGCAGCAGTATTGATATTTTAAATATTTTATGTATATTTAGAAACATTCATTTTGTCTGCTCTGATAACCTTGCATTTGAAGTCCATAAAATGTATTGAATTTGTATTGTCTGTTTATGGAAATTAAGCTGTCAGAATAGCTAATTTTTTATGTTTTTGTGATGTCACACTTTAACTTAAACTGACCGCTTTAGCTTATTTGCAGTTATTCCTCACTAAGGGAGTGTAAAATTGTTTGCCTCAGTACGTGTTCAATATTTTATTTTAGTTTTTATTAGTGGTGGAAATGTGCCAGGAATTAAATTGTGATGTAAAACTAGAATTGGGAGAAGAAAAAAATTATGCATTTTAGTATTACGATATATATATATATATATTTGCCACAATGTTATACTGTGGGGCCCAGGTATCAGCATATATACAGAATTATTATATGTTAATATATTTATATATAATTCTATTATTTTTAAACATGTTTAATAGACTTTTATTTTGCTACTCACATCTACTTTATCATTGCTTTTTGAAGTACACACGTTGACACATGATCTGTTTTTCCTGTAAATGGTAAAGGAAGTCAGAGTGGGAGAGATGGCTGCACAGACTCCTATATGTAACACACGGTCTGCTTTACAGTGGAACAATCACAGTAATATATTGTGCCTGAAATATTGTGTTAGAATCTTATTGTCACCTCTGTGGCAGCTCCCACTCCCAGTAAATGTAGGAGGTGTGCTCCTTAAAGCTCTGGTAAAGATGGTAGATGTGATTCGACATACCTTTCTCACAACAAACGCTGTAGGCTGCCCACAGAGCCACAATTGATGCAGCTGTGCACGACTGTTACGGCCACATGTGGACGCCCTGGGGCGTGCCGAGGACTCATGGTTTCCGTGGCGGTTGTTGAATTCATGTTGCTGCCTTTGTTCCTTTTTCTTGTTTCTAAAAACCTTCCGGTTTCCCACCATGGGCTGCCCATTGTTTTGCCCTACCTCCCCCACCCTGCATCCCTTGATCGCATTCAGAATGCCTCTTCTGACTTGAGATTAAAGCGGCTCCTTCTTCTTCATGCCAGTGCTCTTCATCCCTGAGGCTGGAGGTGGCGTCTCTGATCGTGTTGCTGGGCAGGATGCACGTTCTATTTCCTTGCTCGCTTACTCGCTCTCCCTTGATTCCCTTTACTGACTCCCCTTTATATTACCTCCTCTGTCTTTCTGTCTTAGTCCTCCGGTCCTCTTTCCGCTGTGCAGCTCTGTCGTCTCTGCTCTAACGATTGTGAACTGGGGGGAGGGAGCTGGTAGTATATGCGTGTGTGTGTGTGTGTGAGAGAGAGAGCGTGAGGGAGAGAGAGAGCGAGAGAAAATCGTCTGCGTATATCCTCCACGTGACCCATTCACATTATAGCCCACCCCTAGGTTAGGAAAGTGGTTTGCTCTGTCACTTTGAGAGAAAAAGAAAGGGGGTGGGGGTGGGGGGGGATAGAGAGGGCCAGATAACCAACCCCCCCACTTTTGGAGAGACCTATCTTGCTGAATGTTTAGATAATCATTCTTGCCACAGACACTGGGGGGCACTGTGCGGTATTGATAAAACCCTATCATCAGTGTTGCAATTTTTAAATAGCCAGTTATTCACATTATTTAATATAGTATCTGTTTTTGTGGTTTCTGTGTTTTCCACACCATTTCACTTAGCTAGGACTCCCCAGGTCACATACTCCCACCTCCGCACCTCCACCCCCATCCCTACACCCACTCTAATCCATACAGTCTATACAATGGGAAATAAAATGCAAAAACATTTTCGAGGGTGCGTGATGCCACAAAATCAATATTTTTACCTGTAGCTCCACCCATTAACGCTAAAGTGCTTTCCACACCATATTGGCTTTAAACTGCGCTGCAGCCCATAATAAAAGAGCACCTTGAAAGGCACAGTGTTTAATTCTGAGGGGTACACGGAGGTGTGTGAAAGAATGATTGATGGATATAAAATGGGAAAAATGTGGATTATAAGCCATTTAAACACCCCTGACCTTTCAGCTTTTATTGGATTACATGAATTTATAAGAACAGACGGGAACTATTCCCCTGGAGCTATGATTGGTCAGCTTGTCAGGAACACTGTGATTGTTTAGACGCTTGAGTGTAGATCACAGTCAGTGTAGTCAATTTACTATTTAAAGTCAATCTTATTTGCATTTTGTTTTTTACAGCACAGAGCAGCTTTACAGATTCCGGGTCTAAGCCTTAAACTCAATATTGACTGAGCATTTCTAAGTGGTCCAACAGTGGTGAAAGCAATGTTGAGCTCTGGGAGATTATTAATAAAGCTCCTAGCAGTAGACGACATGAACGTGTGTTTGACATGATAGCACATTGAGGAGCATGTGTAATTGCGAAGAAATTTTAAAATGAGATGTGGTCAGACTGTTGAAGTATAACTGATCTGATTCCTCATTGGACTGTGGAAATATTACTGTTTTCTTACTATGTCTGAACTGAGATCTAGTATTAAAACAAGGGTGTGGCATCCATTCTGAGTGGGTTTTAGAGATCTCGTCAGCGTCTGTGATCTTGGCTAAAATTGTGTAGTATGAACAAAGCTTAACAGTATCCCGGAGGACTTGCCTCGTTTAGGTCTTGTCCACATGGGCGTTCAAATGTTCGAGAAATGGAAGCAGTCTGTGCGACCTAAGTGTTTTGTAGCAGCACTTGTTTGGCTTTAGTATGATGTTACATTTGCCTCTGTTGCTGCAGCCCAGACTGTAATGCTGTGTTTTTACCTTTGGGGGCAGTAATGAGTATGTTCATTGCTTTTCTGTAACCTGTGGGCTTTGAGGTTTACTCTTTATTTGATTCACGAAATATATAGTGTCGTATGAGGAGGATTTTTAATATGAGGACATCAAGGTTTAGCTCCAATAATTTTATAATCGTAGAGAATGATTCTGCCTTCCTGCTGCTAGTGGATTCATTCTCTGACTGCGCAAGTTGTGTGAAGTATTAACTACATGGAAACGCAGTGCAGGCGTTTGCTTTGTGCTCGTCAGAATTTTTGCAGGAACATGACATGAGACGTTTTGTTAATTTTTTTAATTAAAAATAGCATCTGAACCCGCAGGCAAACAATCGGCAGCCCTGACGCCGTGTGGACAGACTGATTTGCTCCAACGTGCAGAATCACTGTGGCTGTTTAATCCGCTCTTACCTGACACTACAAATGTCAGAAAAACTATTGATTCAGACACTTGTGTGGACAAGACCTAAATGCTACTTACTCATTTGGTTTCTGTTACACACAGTAAATCAAACTCCTAAACAGTGTTAATTTTGTTAATAATAATAATAGCTTTTGATGTTAAAATCTTTGTTACAGTGCTTTGCATTAAATATAATTGAATGTGTAAACTTTTTTTTTTTTTAATTGCCAGTCAGATGTTCTTTCTTTTTTATGTAAAGCACTTTGAGCTGCATGTAAAGGCATGAAATTTACTACATAAAGACATAAATGACTCCAGACTGAGAGGAAATATTAATCACCCTCTCTCTCCATCTCTGTCCTCTCTCAGGAAGGAGCATCAGCACGGAAGGCTCAGACTCCTGCTTTGCAGCCCGTACCCAGACCTGGTGAGTGTGAAGCCATTGTCCACATCAGTCAGTGCACATAGTATCACTGTTTCCCTAATACTCCAGCACGAGTCGTCGATTTGTTTCTAAATGAATCTCACCACCATGAAATGATTAAGACCTTGTAGCTGTTCAAATATCTGCATTTTACAAGAAACTATGTTGATTTAAGATCATCTTTTGATGCAAAGGCTGTAGTACTGATATTTTAGGAAAGAACATGTGAATGAAATGTCAGATTTCGCCATGAGTTAAATAAGATTCCTTTAAGTTGCTTTTAAAAATGCCCTAAATACTGAAATGTGCTCATGTAATCATGTAAAATGTTTTCTTTACATGATTATCATGGTCAAAACAATATTATGAAATGCATGTATGTGTACCAAAGAATAGTGTTCGAACGTGTTCACATTTATTGAAGATAAAAATGACAGCTGATGTGATATTTATTTTTACACAGTGATCTTTTATATGTTCTGATATATGTTCCCCAGTATTTATACATCATGTGCCAGGTTAAGGAAGCAGTACTGCCATCTACTGTTGGAATGTCAACCATGTAGTTACTGGCGCAGGATTATTCAGTGCCGTATGTGTATTATAACACTATCAGTAAGTCGGTTTTAAAAATCATGGTTATTTTATATTGACACACCTCATGCAGACCTTGTCTAAAATGATGATAATGGACTTTAAAGTTCCAAAAATAGTGCAGTTCAGTGCCCACCTTACTCTGGGAGTTTCCCTATATCCAGTGTGTGACCCTCTACCATTTCCTTCCATTCTGGTACATTTTTGTTCTCAAAAGTAAAATAAAGGAAGAAAATGATCATAATCAGCTACAAAATGGATTCCTGGCAACAGCAGCCTGTCGCCCTGTCATGCTCTGGGTGTGTGGCACAGTGCAACTGGACTGTGAGCGATGGGCTGAACTGAAGCGAGTGACGTGTCAGCTGCGCTGATGTAGATTTATGTGTGTGTGTGTAAGTCATGCTTAAAGTCATCCTGTCAGATGAGGAGTGAAATGAAATCTGTTTCAGGGGGAAATTAGATAAAGGAAAGCTTTTTAAATGTATCATGACTGCAAATTTACTAAAGTGTTTTTACTTTTAGTAATTCACTTTATCTGTTTTGTTGACTTTATGATGCTAAAATAATTGTAAATAAGATCATGATGCAATTTACATTCATTATGTTTTTCCAGTTTGTTACATGATGAAAATAAACAGTGTATATATGTATGTATTCCTCTTCTGTAGAAAAAACTTGCCTATTTACAACAAACACGTCATTTGACTGAGGTGTTCAAATGTTTGCATTAGGATTTCATTTCTAATTGTGATCACTGTTCTGTTTATGGTCTGCTTTATTTAAATGTTCTCTCTTTGCAGTCTCTCAAGCAAGACCCCCACCAAACCAGAAGAAAGGTATGGTTACCCTCTTTATATTTGACTTATTTATTATGTATTTTAGATTTTTATTTTTGTGTATAAGCGGGTTGTGGAATAATTTTACAGCACACTAAGATGTGCTTGTTTGTTTATTTTATATCAGCTGCCCTAGAGCTCTTTTATTGTCAGTCCTTATATTTATACTGTTTGAACTAGGAGATTGATCCGCAGTATTGAGTGGGTTCCAGCAGGAAGAACTTCAACCAGAAGTAGAGCATCAGAATGGTCCAGACAGCTAGATGAGAGAGGATTAGCAATTCTGGTAGCAGTGCAGAAAGAGAGAGCGAGAGAGAGAGAGATTTGATTGATTGATACAGAACTCCACTAGGATGAGCTATGCGGCATAACTAAAGGGGAGAGTCAGAAGGTAACAGACATGAGGGCATCTTGGGACATAGGGCAAAAGAAAAAAAAATTAAAACACATTTCTGCTAAGCTGTTTCTACACTTTGATTGGAGTTCACCTGCAGTAAATTGAATCAGTACAGTATTTCCCTAACGATAGGCCACGGCTTATACATTGATTTTGCAAACGTGGGGTTGGGTGTGGCTTGCTTAAATGGGGAGGCCTATCTAAAACCATGAAAACACATTCACTAAGTGTAATTCAGTGCAAAAAAAATGACATCCCCAAATGATTAGTTGAATTTAAATACTGTTTACTGCAGCAATTAATAGTTTGAAAAGCAAAGCAAAGATAGATCAGTGACGGATCAGTATAAAATGCAGAACATGTAAATCACCATTGCTTATGTTACTTTTCCTGTGCTCACCCTGTGACCAAGGTCAGAGGCACCGCTACCTTGGCTTCAGGGCTAACCCCTCATTCTCCACTCTACACACTATACAGTCTATAATGCATTGCAACCCCCACTAACTAACGGAACTAACATTGGTTAACAGTTACCCTAGCTGCCATGGCCGTCCTCAGAGCACCAAAATATGCAGACTTTTTGTTTGTGTTTGTAGAGTTGATCTCATCTAAATGCAGCATATGATTAGCTTTGCTAAGTATAACCCACAATCTGGTTGTCATATTCTGGTTAGAAGAAGAAAAAAAAACAACCTTTCTTTGATGCTGGAAAACTGCTCTGCACTCCTCCGTCCCACAGCAATGTCAATCATCTGTCTTATGTAAATACAAAAATGAACCACTTTTATAGAACCAAGCCAAAACGGCTGTAGAAACGTCAAGAAATAACTGAAAAAGCTTAAATGAATGAATGATTTATTTTGTGGCCATCTCATAGCTGAATTTATTGTAGAAACTTGTGTTCTTTTATAGACACAGTGTCTATACAAATATCCAATAAATGTGTTTTTTGATTTTTGAAGAGAGAATTGCAAAGACTCTGGAAATAATCTTACATTTACTCCACTATTATTTAACAGCTTCTATATATTTGATTATTTGTCTGTCTAGGCTCAAGGACTCCCATCATTATAATCCCAGCTGCCACCACTTCCCTCATCACCATGCTTAATGCCAAGGACCTCTTGCAGGACCTAAAGTAAGTCTGACCACTTCTTTAGCTACCCAGAAAGCTGTCCAGAAAAGACCTCCACATTCAAACTGTTTTTTGTGTAGGTTTGTGACATCTGACGAGAAGAAGAAACAAGGCATTCAAAGGGACAACGAGGTGCTGCTGCAGAGGCGTAAAGACCAGGTGCAGCCCGGAGGATCCACCATCAGCGTCACTGTTCCCTACAGGGTGATCGACCAACCTCTAAAACTTGCACCCCAAGACTGGTACGTCCCTGTCTGTGCACACAGACAGTCTGCATACCACAAATTCTGATCTGGCCTACATGCACCTAGAAAAGCTGTGAGAAATAACCATTGGAACAAAATGAGAGAATAAAATTATTTAAACATTTTAGGGGCTACCAACATTAATGTGAAGATTGTCCTTTGGCTGAGGACCTAAACACATCAGAATCAGAAAAAAAAGATCAGCCATAACATTAACACAACTGCCGGGTGAAGTGAGTAACATTGACTATCGACATATACTATAGTTATTTCATTATGTGGTGGGATATATTATGCAGCAAGTGAATGGTCCATTCAAGAAGTTGATGAGCTGGATGCAGGAACCTAAGGATCTTAGGTCCTTATTGTGATGGCTAGAGCACCTCCAAAATATCTTGTGACGTGTTCCAGATGTGCAGTAGTTAGTACTTACCAACAATGATTGGTCATGTGCACCCAAGGCTCATCAATACATTTGGGGAGCATGGTTCGATCCCAAAGAGGAGTTCATGTTGTACAAAATGTGCACTGTTCTGATAAAAAGATGTCTGAACTCTGTGTGCCTGTCAGTTGTGTCAGCATCTGGGACCTGCTCAGTATTAGGTAGGTGGTCTTAATGTTATGGCTGATCATTGCATACCAAAAAATAAGACACCCTATGAAAGCTTGTGTTTTTGTAACATTCTTTGACATATGGATATTTAATCTCAATTTTAACAATACTGGGAGATTAAAATTTCAACTAAACAATTAAAACGGAAGAAAATCTTTTAAACATTTTTGTGGCCCCTACTCCTTCCAGGCTGTTAGAGATGGCGACACTCTTCCAACTCTGACACGTGCGGGTCGATCCAGACATGATTGCTTTTGCTCTACCCCTTGTCGTACGTTCGTTATTCCTGTTGGAAGTGAATGGGTAGAACTTTGGAGCGATGTCATGCAGCAGCTGAGAAAAGCCATTTTAAACTTGGATTTCGAAGCTTAACTGCATGTTTTAAAGTTCTAAATAGTTGAAAATCATGTCAAAAGGAAGAAAACCATGTAAAACAGATTTCTAGCTATAGCTTGAGAAATATTGACCACTGTATGCCCAATCCAGTCTCCAATAACCCTAAAATCACTGAACCCATACCTTCTTGCTATTGATTTGAAAGTGCCTCTGCAGTCAGAAAATGACATTGCACAGCTGTAACTTGCATGATGTGCAAGAAGGAAACCTTTGCTCTCTAAGAGAAACATCAAGTCCAGACTGAAGTTTGCCAGAGAGAACGTAGACCAAGACCAGGACTTCTTGAAGATCAGAGGAGTCTAAAATGTCATTATTTGCACATCAGAGCAGAGGACATGTCTGGCGTTAACCAAATACAGCATTCCAGGAAAAACAACTTTCAACTGTGAAGCACAGAAGTGGAAGTGTCGTGGTTTGTTGATGCTTTGCTGCAGCAGGACCTGGCCACCTCACCATCATGGAATCTACTATGAATTCTACCATGTTTTAGAGGAGGCTTAAGGAGCATATGAAACCATCTGTAAGAACATTTTAAAGCTGAGGCAGACCTGGACCCTGCAACATGACAATGGCCCAAAACATACTGGTAAATCCACATAGGACTGAAACATCCCCTCAAACATTTCACAGCTTAAAGTATTCTTCATTGAGGAGAAACTTTACGCAGACCAAGGTCAGAGACTGGTAGATGCTACAAGAAGCATCTCACTGTGGTTATTACCATTCAATCCATAATTCCGTCTTCAGCACAGATACTCCAGTCCAAGGCTTTTTGAAAGTTTTTATTGTTTTTGCTACAAAAGGCACCAAGTACATAGTTTTTATCAAAAGGTTTTAAGTTCTGTTAGTATTTACATCTTAAACGTTGGATTAAGATATAAATAAACTGATTTTATATGGGAAATCATTTTTATGTGATAATAATAATTAATGTGAATGAATTGAATCCATGTTTTAATATGCATGCATACAAGACTAGCTATGTCTGGATCAGAAACTAAGTGACCTTTTCCCCCTTTCAGGGACCGTGTTGTAGCTGTGTTTGTCCAGGGTCCTGCCTGGCAGTTCAAGGGCTGGCCTTGGCTGCTGCCTGATGGATCTCCTGTGGACATTTTTGCCAAAAGTAAGTAGGTTTTTTACTATAATATACACTCATACTTTGGGCATTTTGCATCAGGTAAACACCCCCTGAATCCCCAATTTGTGATAACTATGTGCTGTTCCCTTTCAAAATCAAAACCTATCTTGCACCAACAGCATTTACACTGCTATTTTCCTGTTGTTTCTGCCTCAATGCTTTAGTAGTCAATGGTGTGCAGGTTTAATCAAAATGCGTTTTTTCCTTCAGTCCGAGCCTTCCATCTGAAGTATGACGAGGCTCGCATGGACCCCAACGTACAGAAGTGGGATGTCACTGTCCTGGAACTGAGCCACCACAAGCGGCATCTGGACCGGCCCATCTTCTTGCGCTTTTGGGAGACACTGGACAGGTCAGAGCGAAAGCTAACATTACAAGCTCACAATAGGTGTCATTCTGTCAGTAAAAGCTTTGTCTGCAAAATAAATAAAAATACTGTGGTTATACCGCTGGCTTAACAAAAAAAAAAGTTTTATTTACTGATCTATACAGTAGTAGGAAGCAGTTGAACCACTATTAAATACTTTACGGTAATAAGGGGCTCTGGTGGCTGAATAGTTCCTGTGTGCTGTTTGTTGCTGTTATTGCTGAGATGTTTGTTTTATTCACTGGTAGTGTTGAATAATAGTTCATGTGGATTGCTGGGTGAGATGGTTAAGGCACCATCAGTGCCTCCAATGCGTGCACTGCTGTGGTGGCACTTGGTTTCATTCACACAGAATGTTGGCGACATTAAAAAGAGCATCTCTCTCTACAGTAAAGCATTTAGAAAATGTTGATCCAATGTGAGACGGCCACAAGAGAGACTGGTGTTAGCTGAGCATGTGGCGCTCAATCATGTATTTTGCAAACTGGTTAATAGAGACACTTATAAAAGACACTTATTTAAGGGGCTTTTAAGTTGTGTCAAAATTCGTCTAACGACACACTGAGGAACGGAATTCCGTCGTAAGTTGAGGACCCCCCTGTACGTACCAGTGAGAACCCTTTAAATACCACGGTGAAACTGCCCACTTTTGGCTGCCATTCATTCAATGTAACGGACCTAAGAAACGAAGAGGAATGACTTCTGATTTCTGCTTTAAATTAGAAGTGGGCAGCTCTAGTCCAGGAGGGCTGGTGTTTAGCACAGTTTTGGTACTTGAACCAGTTGTGTCTTAGAAGGGGAGTTGCCAAACTGTGCTGGACTCTAGACTGAAGTTGCCGCTTTGTACCATTATTAGTGTTTTTATCCGACATCCAGCTGGAGCTCTCATGTGGTCTCTTTTTGCTTGTTTTTGTTTTACAGGTACATGGTAAAACACAAGTCCCACCTTCGTTTCTGAGCCCTACCACCATCCTCACTGTTTGATTGGACATCTCTCTCAGCCTGTGAATTTGCCAGCGGTGGACTGTTCACAACCCTCTGTTACCTTTAACCCCCTCCTCCAGCAGCACTTTGGAACTGGATCCTGTTAGGAGTTTTACAGTACGTTTGTTCATCATTGCTTAGAGCAGAGGTGTCCAGCTCCGGTCCTGGAGGCCGGTTTCCAGCACGGTTAGGTGATTTCCCTAATCAAGCACACCTGGTTAGACTCCCCTGTTAATTGGCAAGTTTCAGGGAACGTGCTTCTGGAAGGGAACTGTGCAGGACACCGGCCCTCCGGGACTGACTTTGGACGCCCCTGGCTTAGAGGTTTGGTTGTACAGACAGAATAAATGTGTATACAGGAAGGAAGGGAGGGGTGCCAATTTTGCTTTCCGAGCAGCTGTGTGTTTAGGCAGCCGCACAAAAGAAAAGAGATAGATCTTGAAGAGGGAGTGATCTCATTAGAAGCATCTTTTCTATTTCATTAACCTTTTTTATTCTAATGTAATGATCACTTGCTGAGAAAAATAAAGCCATTTATAACGGCTCTCATGGTTTTGGTTTCTGGGTTTTGTTTTGTTTTTTTTGGGGGGGAGGGGGGTAGTTCTTTTTATATGGAGTTCAAAATGTTTTACTGTTCCACAAATCAAAAACTGCGGCGTTGTGTTAAGTTCTGTCACACGGGACGAGCAAATGACTCTTTGGATGTCTGTAAGTTTACGGAAAGCTTTAAGCTTTTGTGCACCCTGGACAATGCTGTTGTTCATTATCTTATACAAAATGGAGGCTGTGAAGCAATAACCCCCTCCAACTGTCCTGACATCGGTTGTGATTATTGGCTCCCTGCCTCAGGGGTTGATTTTTGTATAAATAAATAGAATTGTGAAAACTCTAGCTTTTGTTTTTTGTTTTTTTAAGCCATAACCTAATTAAGTTACACTCTGGCCTCCTCTTCTGTTCTGATGGTCAGTTTGGAAGACACTGTGGAATTTTTTGTTGCAACAATACACACGTTTTCAGATTGTATTTGTGATTGTATTCTGTTTATATGCTTAATTCAATTCAAATGTGATGAAGGATCAATCATTAAGCTGTATTTAACAGAATTGCAGTGGAAGAAGTATTCACATGCTGAATCCAACACACTGAGCTTCTGAGAAATATACAAAATGATAAATTATTTTGATCTCACAAAAAAATAATTTTGGTAGAATGCACAACTAGTAATAAGTTTCTTTCTTTTCCATTTTAAAAAATGCTTACTGCTGAGCACAATTAAAATATATATATATATATATATATATATATATATAGCAAAAAATCTTTTTTTTTCATTGGTTTTAATTGATATTCTAATTTTCAAGTTTCACTTTTTGAATGGAATTAATGAAATAAATCAACTTTGTCATGATATTCTAATTTTATGACCAGCACAGCAAGTTTCAAGCCCTTGAATGTTCAAAGAAGTTCAGAATGATTGGAGAACTACCATTTTCGATTATAACCAGTTGCTGAGTTGTATTTGAAAACGGAAGCAGGATCTTGCTTTTAGAATGTAGTACTATACGATCTATAGGACGTAAATCTTATAGACACCAAACAGTATTTAAAATGTTTTATTCTATATTTTATGCATATTAGGAGCTTAAGTAAGTAAATGATGAATAAAATATTTGTACATATGCTGTATATAATAGACATTTCTTTTCAAAAGTAAATCATAAAGTTGTCTTTGGTTTCATGATTGCTACATCAAAACAAAACACCAGAGGATCAATCTTAATAAAATGAAATAAATAGTTTAATGGAGAGTTAATTTATTATTAAACTATGTAAAGATGGATTTTTTTTTTCCCAGCTTTGAACTAATGATCTGAAACCGTTGTACAGGTTTGGCCCATTAGGACCATTTTAAACAACCAAAGGTGCTTTTATGTGAAAATAATAATTCTGGTGATAAACGGTGGTTGTTTCTTGGTGGACATACACATCTCATAGCCGCATGTGTTTAATATATTTATGTGCATAAGTATGTGTCCCCAGTTCTTCAGCTAAATGTGTAGTTATGTTACTGCCTGGAATGAACTTTAGTACTTATGCAAAAATAACTGAGCTGAGCTTTGGGTTTTCATGCAATAATGTTAAAAAGATCATCGGTTAACTCTGGAATGTGACTGACCCATCAGAACCAAACTTACATTACAGTGAGCATCAGGTTTTGGCTTGGAGGGTATGCATGCAGGGTCACAGGGTTGAGTGGCAGACTCACTTAAATGACTGAAAACACACTGAAATGAGCTCATGTCCATTATGGATGGGTTATTCAAATAAACATTCAATTATTTAAAAAAAAAAAAAACCTGAACAGCTTTGTGACTAGAGTCATTAAAAAAAATACATCTTCCCTTGTTTTTATCAGACTGTGGTAGTGAGTAATTAGCTGTGGCAGCCAGAAGGTAATGGTAATACACTTTAAAGCTGTTTGCAAACTGCCATTATATGTCAAAAGAAAAATAATCGATTACTACCAGGCGCTGGTAAAACCTGTAAGGTTTTGAGGTTCGGTTAGACAGTAAGCATTGCACTAGTGTTCAAACTGGTGAAGACTGAGTGCAAATGTCAGTTAATGGTCATCATAAGTACAGTGCAGCAGTGACCAAGGAAATGCCCGTTTTGAAACTTGTGTTTGCAGACAAACTTGACTTTGAAAGAAATGGAATAATTGAATCGACCTGTCGAACTCATCGAATCACAGTGACATCTGGTGGCCAATACATCCTGCTGATCAGTGCTCAGAGTTGGTTCTCTGGTTGTGGACTGTCCCCTGCCCATGAAGTGTTCCCCACACTGCTCTTCCTACTATCTGGGTCCTTCAACACGAAAGAGAACGGGTCCTCGCGAATGATGTACCTGAAACAGTAAAGAATGAAGATTTTCTCCTGAAAGCATTTATATCCACTTACTTTTCTCAATTTTGTTATGTTGCAATCTGATGCTACAGTGTTTCAAATTCTTTTTGTTTACTCATTAATTTACACTAAGTTCCCCATAATGACCAAGTCATGGCAGAATTTTAGAAATCTTTCTACATTTATGTAAAAGAAAAAAACTAAATATTACATTTACCATTTCAGACCTTTTGCAACAACACTTGAAATTTAGCTCTGGTGCCTCTGATTACTCTTGACTGCTCAAATCTTTAATTTGATTGTCCTGTGGTAAATGAAATTGATTGGACATGATTTGGAAATGCCCACACCTCACTGTTGAGGGCCTCCTGTAGGGAGCGGGGCTCTGCAACTAGGGAGAGCACCGATCCCTCTGGCGTCAGGTTTCAGATGTCTCCCAGCTAATGCTCCTCAGTGCTTTATCAGAAGGCTCTACAAGAAGCCTGGTCGCCCTGGCCTTGGCGCTGAGTCTTGTAATGAAAGTGGAATCCAAGTCGTCCTGGATGAAGCGAGTTTTATGTTTGTTAGGGTATTCCGTAGCTTTAGAGCTATAGCTCTTGCCTGCCTTGCTAGTTCGTTCAACTCCAAAGGTTTCCCCCACTAGCTTTTGATTTTGATTCTCTCAACCCTCAGTTAGTTAGCTTAGGCTTTCTAGCGTTGGTAACGTCCCTGGTTGTGACTCCGTGCTGGCCCGGTTCGAACCTTGGGTCCTCCTGTTTTCGTCACGTGCTGTGCACCCCTGCCCCAAGCTGCTACACGTCCTAGCTGACAATGCATATCAGAGCAAAAACCAAGCCATGTGGTCAAAGGAATTTACTACAGAGCTCAGAGACAGGATTGCTGCAACAAATCTGGGAAAGACTACAACAAACATTCTGCTGCACTTAAGGTCCAAGAGTACAGTGGCCTCCATAATTCTTGGCACAACCAGGCATCACCTGCATGATATCATCCCAACAGTGAAGCATGGTGGTGGCAGCATCAAGCTCTGGGTGTGTTTTTCAGCATCAGGGACTGAGAGACTGTTTTAAGGGAAAGCTGAATGGATTAAACGACAAGAGATGAAAACCTGTTCCACAGTGATCAGGACCTAAAACTGGGCCGAAGGTTCACCTTCCAACATGGCAATGACCCAAAGCACACAGCAAAGATAACACAGGATTGGCATAGGGACGAGCTATAATGAGTGAAGTACTTACACAATGTCGTGAAGCTCTAGTCTGGTGTCTGGTGGGGGGTTGATCAAGACATAGGATTGATTACTTTGGCTGCCATTCATTTCATCTAAAATTGAGAGGAGAGTGTCAATTAGATATAAAGTGGTGCTTAAAAGTTTGTGAACCTCTTTAAATGTTCTCTATTTTTCATATGAAGTTGATCTATGACATTTGATTTTTAAATCTTAAAAGTGCCAAAAACCTGGTTAAACAAATGACACAAAAATCATTATATTTGTTCATGTATTGAATAACATTTGCATGTGTTAAGAGTAAATGAACCTGTGCTTTCAGTATGTGGTGAAACCTCTTTGTGCAGCAGTAACTGACGCCAAAGATTTGTGTTAACTGTTGATCAGTCCTGCAAATCATCACTCTTCCATACCGAACAGTTTCAAATCTTGGATGTTAGTGGGTTTCCTCAGATAAATTGCTCATTTTAGGTCTTTTCACAACATTTTGAATTGGATTAAGATTAGGACCTGGCATTCCAGAGCATTTAATGTATCCTTCTTCAATAATTCTTTGGTAGAACGATAGTGTGCATAGGATTGTTGTCTTGCTGCATGACCCACTGCCTATTCTCCTTTAGAATTCCATCAACTCAAATGTGTTGTGTGTGTGTGTGTGTGCTCTAGGTCCATGTTCTTTTTTTGTCATCCCATTGAATAAAAACACCAGAATATGATTTCTCCTTCAAATAATATGATAATCCTGAGGAATTATCATACACAGATATATTACACATTTACACACACTATTTATTTTATTAGGTTTTCTTCATTTACTTTTAGGACTTTGATGTTTTAGGTCAGATGCATACAAAAATATTGAACATTTTAAAAGGTTCACAAACTTTTATACCCCTGCAGATACTTTGAGGTGCCAAAGTATAACAATAATTTGTATATGAATTAAAGAGGTTTTGTGTTCTAACTAGCATATACTGCTGTAATAGTCATCAAACTCTTGAGTAGTGCAACTGTCTGAGCATTGGCCAACATTGGGAGATAGCTAGAGCGGTTTGTGATGATACCATAGCCATGTGTGGCCAGGAGTCCAAGATGGACCTACAATTGGTTTTGCTCTCTCTGGGTCCCATCACTCACTGTATGCAGTGCTAGCAGATGTTGATTTATACTATTGTGGTGTGTTGGCGTCTGAGCCACAATTCTTCAAGCCAAATTCTCGAAGTGTATTCATGAACCTTAACCTTCTAGTTTTCATTTATTTTTCTGTTTGGATTTGATTGTTTCACTGTATTTAAAAAAAAAAAAAAAAAAAAGCTCAACATTGGCCCACTATTTTCTCCAGCTGCTCACCATAGCCTGCAGTAGAAAGCCCAAGGTTCTGCATGCGCTTCTTGACCAGCTCTGCAAGTTCCTGTCTTTCAGAGCGAGGGAGTGTGGTGTCCCGCTGCTGCCCACCTCTCCTGGTTCCACGGCCCGTGAGGCGGGGACCCATACGGCTGAGGCGCTGCGCCCATTGCCTGCTCTTCCTCCGCAGGAGCAGTGGCTGTTTGCTGTCCGACGAGTCAGGGCAGGGAGCCTGAGGCACGTCCCGCTGCTCCTTCACATTCTCAAGGTCATCTGCATTCACCGACGTCTGAGACTGAGAGGGCTAAGAAATGAGTGTCAGGTTAGGGAAAGCAATATATTTTAGCCAATTAAGACTGAAATGGGAAATCTTTTGAACCATTTTGTCTAATAAACTGGTTCAGAAGTAAACAAAGTCATTCAGAGTGAGTTTGGTGTCATTGCCGAGGTGAATGGAACCTATTCTTAGTGGTAGGAACTCCCAGTGACAAACCAGTCACACAAAATGTTAATACTGTTAATAATAATAATTTATTGTTACTATTACGTTGCTATTGTTGCTATTATTGCTATTGTTTAACCCTGACACATAAAGTGTAGTTGGCAAGAGGGGGAACAACCACATTCTCACTAGTTTAGGAAGAGTATCCCCCTCTTGTAGAGCAAAACTGACCTGACACTACAGACAACCTGAATTCCCATGCTGTTGGCCAAACTGTCAGGACTGGACAGGTTATGCCCACACGTCTCAGTTAAGTGTCTCATAGCGGTCAAAGGAACTGACTGCAGAGTTCAGAGACAGGATTGCTGCAACAAATCTGGGAAAGGCTCCAACAAATATTCTGCTGCACTGAAGTCTTCCAAGAGCACAGTGGCCTCCATAATTGTCAAATGGAAGAAGTTTGACACAACCAGGACTCTTTCACAACCAGGCACCGCTCATTACCTGCCTGATATTATCCAAACAGTGAAGCATGGTGGTGGCAGTATCATGCTGTGGGTGTGTTTTTCAGCATCAGGGACTGAGAGACTGTTCAAGGTTAAGGGAAAACTGAATGGAGTAAAAGACAGAGATGAAAACCTGTTCCACAATGATCAGGACCTCAAACTAGACCGAAGGTTCACCTTCCAACATGGCAATGACCCAAAGCACACCTGTTCTTAGTGGTGGAAACTACTGGTTCTTCTAAAGGCTTCACCAGAGCGGCAGTGACTGGAACCTCTAAAAGCTCTTCACAGACATGAAATGATAATGAAGATGCTGCCTGATGCCTACCAAAGGTTGGAGAAAACTAAGCCCATTCATGGAGGAGGGGTACATGCAGGAACCCCACAGTGATTTAGTTCAGATTCACTATTTTACCATCAACATTACAGTCAGAGATGTGGAGCTTTCCTGGGAAGTTGGAGAGTCAATAAAATGTATTTTTGTTGGAGATTTGATGTCTGGTTCCATTCACCACCACTGTAAAGAAGTCAATTTTTACAACTTTTTACAACTGACTTGGAACATCTCCAACATTGAACTATGGGTAAAAAAAACCTTAAACTGAAATACATACAGCTAATGCATCCTCAAGAGCTACAACCCTCTGAGACTCGGTCCTGTAGATGCCGATGGGAACATCTCCCACAGTGGAGCAGAGCTTTTGGTACAGTCTGCCATATGTCTTGATCCACAGGTCCTCCTCTGTGATCTGCATCTGCAACATATGACCTCAGTCTGAACTTCAGGAATCCCTCCTGGTCAGTGTGGCAGAAAAAAAGCAAGACTACATGCAACAGGAAGGACTTACAGCACACAGGAAGCCAGAACCCGGTGTTGTGTCCAGGCCAAGCAACAGTCTGGTGATGGTTATCACATAGTCCTTCACAAAAGACTGGAATGGGACATTAGGCTTCAGGTTAGTTTAGCTGCAGATGGGAAATGTTTCACTCTGCCATGATGCCAACCAGTCCTCAGAGCCCCATCTTTTGCTACATCCATATGCATTGTGATTGTTGGAGCTAGACCATGGATCTGTGGGGATGGGATGGGGGTGGTGGTTTGAGGGCACTGCCTTGGAAGAACCTTTCTACTCCCATTACATGGATTGGGCATACCGGGGGTGGGTTCTTTAGTTATAACCAAGATATTTGGTGCATATTTATTTGATATTAAATATTTATTTATTTCACACAAAAGATAAACAGAATGGGGCATTTCACCACAAGTGTTCAAACCTTTAAACAAATAAATAAAGATACAAATATTTAGCTGTGTGCTGTCCTGACCAAACTATACCTTTAATCATGTAAAGTGGCTGTTGGGCTAGGTTACCTGGTACAGGAGCGTATCCAGCATACCGACGCTAAACACCCTTCCAGCTGCAAATGGCAGACGAAACATGAAGGCCAGGTTAGAGCCCTTCCTCTTCTCCTTCTGCTCCAGAGTCGGTGAAGAGCACAGCCAGTAAAAGAAAAACGTTCAGCTTAATGCCCAGCTTAGCACCAAGTTAATGTCCAACTCAATGCCAAACTTAAAGTCCAGCCTAATGCCCAGTTAAATGCTCAGTGCAATGTCCAGCTAAATGCCCAGCTAAGTGCCCAACTCAATGCCAAACATAATGCCCAGCTTAATACCCAGCTAAATGCCCAACTTAATACCCAACTCAGGGCCAAACTTAATGCCCAGTTCAATACTCAGCAAAATGTTCAGCTAAATGCTCAGCTAATTGCTCCACTAAATGTTCAACTAAATGCCCAGCTAAATGATCAGTTAAATGCCCAGCTAAATGCCCAGCTAAATGAGCAGTTAAATGCCCAGCTAAATGCCCAGCTAAATGATCCGTTAAATGCCCAGCTAAATGCTCAGATAAATTATCAGCTTAATGCTCAGGTCAATGTCCAACTAAATACTGAGCTTAATGCCCAGCTTAATGCTCATCTTTATGCCCAGCTCAGTGACCAACTAATTGCCCAGCGAAATGCTGAGCTTAATGGTCATCTTAATGCCCAGCTAAATGCTCAAATAAATGATCAGCTTAATGCTCAGCTCAATGTCTAGCTAAATGCTGAGCTTAGGGGTCAGCTTAATGCCCAGCTAAATGCCCAGCTAAATGATCAGTTAAATTCCCAGCTAAATGCTCAGCTAAATGCCCAGCTAAATGCTCAGCTAAATGCCTAGCTAAATTCCCAGCTAAATGCTCAGCTAAATGCTCAGCTAAATGCCCAGCTAAATGCCCAGCTAAATTCCCAGCTAAATGCTCAGCTAAATGCTCAGCTAAATGCCCAGCTAAATGCCCAGCTAAATGCCCAGCTAAATGCTCAGCTAAA
>JBBIGC010070097.1:31971-43246 GCA_037576955.1 Lepidarchus adonis
AAATGCTCAGCTAAATGCTCAGCTAAATGCCCAGCTAAATGCCCAGCTAAATGCCCAGCTAAATGCTCAGCTAAATGCCCAGCTAAATGCCCAGCTAAATGCTCAGATAAATGATCAGATAAATGATCAGCTAAATGCTCACCTTAATGTCTAGCTAAATGCCCAGCTAAATGCCCAACTAAATGCCCAGCTAAATGCCCAACTAAATGCCCAGCTAAATGCTCAGCTAAATGCCTAGCTAAATGCCCAGCTAAATGCCCAGCTAAATGCTCAGCTAAATGCTCAGCTAAATGCTCAGCTAAATGATCAGATAAATGATCAGCTAAATTCCCAGCTAAATGCCCAGCTAAATGCCCAGCTAAATGCTCAGCTAAATGCTCAGATAAATGATCAGCTAAATGCTCACCTTAATGTCTAGCTCAATGCCCAACTAAATGCTCAGCTCAATGCCTAAAACATGCCCAGCTTAATGCCCGGTTAAATGCCCAACTAAACTAAATACCCAGATAAATGCCCAACTCAATACCCAGCAAAATGTTTTAAATCAGGTTCTAAGGTTCCCCAGACTTCTGTGCAGTACTGTAAACACACCCCTCACCTTCTCCAGTTTAGAGAGGGCCTGAGAGTAACAGTCTACTGCCCTGAACTGCATGAACCTCATGTTGGCCGGATGGGTGAGCTCTGTGACAATGCTAAGGCTTGAGAATAACCTGCAGTCAATAAAAAGAGAGAGACAGACAGAGAGAGACAGACAGAGAGAAAGAGACAGAGAGAGAGATACAGAGAGAGAGAGACAGAGAGAGACAGACAGAGAGAGACAGACATAAAGAGAGACAGACAGACAGAGAGAAAGAGTGATTGAGTAAGAAAGAGAGTCCCCAACTAAGTTGTGAGGCCACAACCAATTCAATTTGTTAGAAAACAGTTTCCAAGGTTCAAGAAAAATGCAAAAGTTTGGGCACCCCTTGATAAAGATTTTTGTGATTTTGTAATCGAAAAGATGTAAACACAGTCTCTCTAGGACATGGAAAAATAACAGCAAACAGCAAACATTGGTGCATAGTAAAATAAAATAAAAAATAAAAACATTATTATGGCACTGTGCAAAAGTTTGGGCACCCTAAATGTTCCAAAGTCTCATGGCATAAACAGCTGTCATTAGTAAATGTCAGCTGGTGCCAATTTCAAACCTTTACAAAAACTCACTCTTCAAACCTTGTGCACACACTTGTGGTCACTCAAAAACCATGGGTTCCTCTAAACAGCTGTGTAAGATGCTGAAAATTAAAGTTATTGATGCCCACAATGCAGGAAAAGACTGCAAGAAGATAGCAAAGCATTGTCAGCTTGCAGTTCCCACTGTGAGACATGTAATTAAGAGATGGCAGTTCAGAGGAACTGTGGAGATCAAGATGAAACCTGCACAAAGATTTCACATGGCCACATGATCACCATTCCACAAGACCTTCATGAAAGAGTCAGTAGAATAAAACCTTACCTGCATCCCCATTATAAAATCCACCATCAGAAGTATGCAACAGAACATCTACAGAAGCCTGATGCATTTTGGAAACAAGTGCTGTGGACTGATAGAGTTAAAATAGAAATCTTTGTCTACAATTAGTAAAAGATATTTATTTTTATTTTTGTTAAGTTACTCTGGTATTTTTATTTTTGGGTTATTAACTTCTGCTAAAATCCTCAAGAAGTTGAACAAGCTCTGACCTGAAGAGGGTCTGAACATTGACGATGGTTTTGGCATCGGCCATGTAATCCTCCTTGGCGCTCATGGTGCTCTCCTTGTCCACCACCACCATGTTGGCAGCAAAAGAGACACCACAGCGCAGCAGGTCATCCAGACTGATGGAAGAAATACATTCATTTCTTTCTCTTTAAAGAAAAGATCAAGGTCATGCTTTCACAATGAAACTGAAGAGCATCATACCTGTCCATCGTTCCGACCATGTAATAAACCATTGGGAACCAGCAGATGGTCTCAAGAAACTGTGTGTCAGGCCTAGAAGACATGAATTCATAAATTAAGGCAATCCCCCCATTAACCATTAACAGGGCTGGTCTCCCTCCACTGGACTAAGCAGTGCAGCTAGTGGTGAAACATCACTAACATTGGAGTTCATGACTAGGCAGATGTTGAGTTCTTCTTTTTTTCTTTTTTTAGTCATCTTCAGTCCTGTCCACTATCTAGGACTCCACACTATACCAGCATCACTGGAAAGGTGAATCTTCTCAAACAGCCTTCAGCATTTAACATGTATTTAGAACGTCAATGCTAATGGTACTCTTCTAACTGCTATTTTAATGGGTTCCGATGCTAAAGCATAACGAGAGGCTGAAAAATGTTTTTAATGGATGAACCCAATAAATACCAGATGAACATCAGGGGCAAAATATTAAGAGTGGAGCAATAGAGTGAAGAAATGACAGAAGGCAAGAGGAAGAGGTCTGAGGTGATTTACGGGTTGTCCAGCAGCAACACGATGGGGTTCAGCTCTTTCAGGGGTCGGTACGAGGCTCGTAAGGGCAGGATGAAGTTGTACAGGCCGTTCCCTGCTGTCTCCGCTGACAGGATGATCGGCTTGTTCCAGAAGCTGTAGGCTTTGGCGTCCTCGCAGTGGTTGTGTGGACAGCCCTACATGAAAGAAGAACATCACAGTCTACAGTGAGAGGGTGCTGTCTGGAGTGTTCCTCAGTGCCAGGAACATGCTGGACTACACCTCAACGCTCACTGTTAAAGCTAAACATGACCCTCCTCACACATAGCCTAATTCATTTACATTTTACAATCTGAAGATTCACATTAATGCAATATAATCAGCAGATCTCTCCATCTAATGCACATATTGTTGCCTGTTCCTTCACTTCCCTGTTTTTTTAACTGTCAGGTCTCGATGTGTTAAAATAAATATTTTATCTGATATTTTTATCTTTTCATAGGTTCACCCCAGGGCTGTGTCCTCTCACCGCTTTTATTTGTATTATATACTAACGTGTCAAAGCCAACATTCACAAAGACTTATTTTAAAGTCTGCAGATGATACTGTTATTGTCCCTTTTAAATTCAGATGACATACCATAAATGTATATATAAATGTCAAAACTGTGGAGGTTGTATAGTAGTATAAATATCTGGGGACAGTAATTGACAACAATCTGACCTGTGAGTATCAGCTGTGTCTTAATACATCAATCATTTGGCAGTTGATTGATGTACAGTACAACCAATCTGGCCTCATCTTTTGTAACAAGTGTCACAGCGCATGCTTGGTCAACCACGCAAGCTACTGCTAAACTCCAGCCAACAAGTCGTCTAGTTAGCGGTGTAAAAAGTTATATGTATATATATATATATATATATATATACTTGATTTAATATTATGGAAAAAATTATCGCAGCGCCAACGTATTTGTCCTTCAAAGTCTCCTGCAAATGCAATTCGGATATGTTTGAAAGCACCTCACACAATGGAACTCGAGTCTTTTATTTTACCCCAAAAGGATGACAAGAGCCTAGATAAACTACACTTCTATAAGTTATGCATAAAAACTACACAAATATTCCATAAAGAATAAACACTTATTTATCTTACTCGCCGCTCAGAAACACAACCTTGTGCTTCCACTCACTGGCCATATATATATACATTTTGTATTTTTTTTAGCATTTTTATTGTTGGTAAATCATACCAACATATCATTGAAGTTCGCAAGACAAAGACCATATGTGAAAGAGAGCTAACCAACTTGTAATCTTGTCATTTTATTCTTATTTTATTGAATCTCTTTTACCTGCTGGTAAAAGAACAAAAACCAGAATGTGCACATATTCGGGATGATTGTAGTCACCCTCTGTTCTCAGAGTTTACACTGCTGCTGTCTGGCCGCAGACTTGGGTCCAACAAATGTAGAACAAATAGATAAAGCAACTCCTTCATTCCTGCTGCCCCTGGCTTTTTAAATACTCTGACCTGAGTGTTTTAACATGATTCACTATTTATTATATTGTAATGGTTCTGGGGTGACGCTATTGGCTGTTGGGAGGGGTGCATCATGGGAGCGAGGTGATGTGTGACTGTTCTCTGTACATATTCACTGTTACTGTGTGTGTTTGTGTGAGCGAGCTGGCGGTGGATGATCAGACCGGATCAGCGCATTCTATGCACCGGTACCAAATTAACCCTGTTAAGAGCTGGTGAATAAATCCGGCAAGCATTCTGGCTTGATCAAGCATAACCTTGTGTGTGAGTACTTCTGTTGGCTGTCATATACCTCCTCCAGCCGCAGGCAACAGTAAGGCAGCTTCTCTTTCAGGAGATGACACAAAGTTTGTGAGCTTCCAATGTAGGGTGAATTTGGAGGATAGCCTGTGATGTACCTGTTCAAAATAGAGAAAAGTAGCATTGCTGATATTCCAGGTGCCATCAACTTGGATTTTCACAATGGTGGGAGACCAAGCTTACAGCATCTCACAAAAGTTAGTACACCCCTCACATTTTGTAAATATTTTATTTAGTTTTCATGGGACAACACTGAAAATATAAAACTTTGATGTAAAGTAGTTGGTTTACAGCTTAACAGTATAACAATGTAAATTTGCTGTCCCCTTAAAATGTACAAATTTACACTGTTACACAAGCGGTACACTGTCTATTTCACATTCACATCTTCAGTCTTGTCCCATGAAAAATTATAATAAAATATTTACAAAATTAGAGGGGTGTACTCACTTTTGTGAGATACTGTACATTCCTTACCCATCACTGGACTGGTCTTCCCAGAACGGGGCAGCTTCATCTTCAGACTGATCACTTTCCCCGTGCTGCAGGAGGGGGGACGCTGGCACCTCCAGTACAGCGGCGATGCTGGGTCTCTTGCTACTGCATTTGACGGGCTCTCTGAGCGACAGAGTGGAGTTGTGGCTCGCCATGCTGCTGGTTTCCTGCAGGTCAATAGCCACAGTGCCTAGAAGAAAAAGATGAACAGGCCTAAGACCCAAGAACGTGTATTAGGTGTTGGCATACAGAGCTGATGATGTGATACTATGATGCCACTGTTCCACTGTAAAGCAGGCGGTGTGTTACATCTCTGCAGCCGTCTCTCCTACTCTGACTTCCTTTACAGTTTACACAAGAGAACAACCAGGTCTTGCGCCACCTTGTGGACTTCAGTAGCAGTGTTATCAGAACTGACATAAAAACCTAATAAAAACACTTAAATTTTTTTTAAAAAATGACATTAATACTTGATTTAATAATATGGAAAAAATTATCGCAGCGCCAACGTATTTGTCCTTCAAAGTCTCCTGCAAATGCAATTCGGATATGTTTGAAAGCACCTCACACAATGGAACTCGAGTCTTTTATTTTACCCCAAAAGGATGACAAGAGCCTAGATAAACTACACTTCTATAAGTTATGCATAAAAACTACACAAATATTCCATAAAGAATAAACACTTATTTATCTTACTCGCCGCTCAGAAACACAACCTTGTGCTTCCACTCACTGGCCACTTTACTAGAAACACCCTACGCTTCCACTCACTGGCCACTTTATTAGAAACACCCTGCATTTCAACTTACTGGCCACTTTATTAGAAACACCCTATTCTTCCACTCACTGGCCACTTTATTAGAAACACCCTATACTTCCACTCAATGGCCACTTTATTAGAAACGCCCTGCATTTCCACTCACTGGCCACTTTATTAAAAACACCCTACGCTTCCACTCACTGGCCACTTTATTAAAAACACCCTAAGCTTCCACTCACTGGCCAATTAATTAGAAACACCCTACGCTTCCACTCACTGGCCACTTTATTAGAAACACCCTACGCTTCCACTGACTGGCCACTTTATTAGAAACACCCTACGCTTCTACTCACTGGCCACTTTATTAAAAACACCCTACGCTTCCACTCACTGGCCACTTTATTAGAAACACCCTACGCTTCCACTCACTGGCCACTTTATTAAAAACTTCCTGGACACTCACTGGACAAAAGCTAGTCAACACTTTTTCTAATAAATGCTACATAAAATGTCTGACCCATGCTAGCGATGATGCTGTGCACAGGGAGTTTTGGAGCTTTGGAGCCTTTTCGACTGCACTCCTCACGACATTTTAACGTGGAGTTCTCCTCTTTGGTGATGCTGATGTAGAAGCACATGTCGGAGGCAGTCATGGTATACCGACGGCCAGGGTTGAGGAGGATGGTCTTGCTGTCTCCACAGCAGACTCCGATGAGACAGACGCCGTACCTGAGTGATGTCACAAAGTACCAGAATGCACCAAAGCACATCTGTTAGAGGCTACTCTACAGTTCAACCAGCTAGCACCATGCTAATCAGGGTATAAGATTCTATTACATGTTACATACATTAGCTGAGTAGCTCTAGTGATTAAAGTAAAGAAGCGGCCTTGACTGATCGACTAAATTTGGACTATAAAATGTGCAGTCTTTATTTTTGCCAAAGTATCCTTTTAAAGTGAAATTCCACGACATAAAAAATCCTATAACTCAGTGGAGGTAAATGGAACCGAATGTCACATCTCCCAACAGCTTTCTGAGTTTATATGAATGTGTCTGTGAATGTTTCTATAGAATGTTGATGATGGTAAAATAGTGAATTAATTTTGGGGACCTCACAACTCCCTGCATGTACCCTTTAATTGTAAATGGGTTCAGTATTAGGCCCAAAATACTGGTGGAATTCTACCAATGTACCAATGAGAGCTTGTTATCTACTGTCTCAGTACGGTACAGCAACTGCTCTGCATCAGACCGGAAAGCCCTCCAGGGAGTAGATAAACCTGCTCAATGGATCACCAGTCTTGAGTGTTCACCATTGAGAACATTTACACCAGTCGCTTTCTGGGAATGACTTAAAGCATCATCAAGGATGCATTCCATCCGAATCATGGACTTTTTACACTGTTAACCATCTGGCCCTCTTCATCCCAGCCCATTTCATTATTTATAATATACTATTTATACCTATCTATTCATAATATATGATGATGCACATAACTGCATTTATTTGTCTCCTTTGTGCAATATTATTTCATATCACATTGTCTGAAATATATAGAATATATATTATTGTCTTATTTGCAACATCACTTGTCTCCCTTGTGCAATGTCAATTCTCTGTGCAATATACGTAACTACATTTCACTTATTTCATATCACAAATTTGCACCCTTATACTTCTATTTCAAAGACTTTTATATTTTAGAACTTTATTTTAATCTACTATTTATTTTTACATTATTGTTGGTATACTTGCACTGTTGGAGCCGCTATGAACAAAATTTAATTCTGTTGTACACTGTCGGTGAACAATTCTGAATGACACTAAAGCCTAGTCTAAGGCTATATCTATAATCTGCACATATTTTCCTCCATACTCAATAACACTGTACATACTGTAACATAACGTCACTATACTGCACTTTCCTGTAACTTCTATGATTTTGGCACTTCTGATTAGATGCTAACATTCATTGGCTCTGTACTCATACTCCGCCCAATGACAAAGTTGATTCATTCTAATCTAATGTCTGGTTCCAGTCAGCATTGTTGTGAGGGAGCTTTTAGTGGAACAAGATGTCTGGTTCCATTCAACACCACTGTGAACAGTTGTGACTCATAGTGAAACCATTCTGTTTACAGCTTAACCACTGAATAATGAGAAACTTTATAGAAACCTTATTTATACTCTAGGTTTTGTTGATTCAGAGTTGGTTTAATGGTCATTCGGCACCCTGGTGTTCAGTCACTCACTTCTTCTGCGCGTGGAAGGTGGCATAAGTGAAGCTCTTGCCCTCGTACTCAGTGAAGAAGACACTGTCTTTCAGGATGATGTTGTAGACCTCATTGCCAGAACATCTCCCATAGATCCTATGCCACTCCTCTGGAGACTGTTGACCTTCCCTGAAAAAATCAGATAACCTCTACTGAATACAGATATGGCATTTATATCAGGGAGGAACCCAAAGGGACTCATTTTGTTCATATTGACTTGCTGTTTCATGGACTATTGTGAAGGTTATAGAGATTGTGCCCCTGAAAACAAACCATTTATCTCATGACTGAAAAAAATCAGATACTATCATAATCTACTTTAAACTTATTTTATCTGTCACAGATGGGTTCCAGCAAGAGTGAAAGTGAAGGGTTACAGGACAGTAATGCGACCAGCTATGTTATATGGGTTAGAGACAGCAGCACTGATGGAAAGGCAGACAAGTCAGAGAAGCGAGATTGTGTTGGTTTGGACGTGTGTGGAGGATTGATTGGATATTGGAAACAGGATGTTGTGGATGGAGCTGCCAGGCAAGAGGAGAAGAGGAAGACCAAGAAGAGGTTTATGGATGTGGTGAGAGAGGACATGCAGAAGGTTGGTGTGAGAGAGGAAGATGTCAAGGAAGAAATGGAAACAGAGGATCTGCTCTGTAATCCGAAAGTAAAATTAGAAGATCTTATTCTTATCTTTATGCTTACTTTATTTTACCTTAATCCATTGCATAATACTTTATCATACAGTACTTTTATTTTGTGACTGTGTGTATGAATGGGTTGCCAGTACAAAGCATTGCCATGCCACGCGACCCTAGTCCCCAAGTAAAGTGCCAGTGCTCTCCCTTCGGCTCTACCAGACACCCCTTCAGATGTGAAGCAGCAGCTTCTCCAGACTCACACTGAAGGACAAACAGAAGCAAAGACTGACAAGCCTTTATAATCTTCCTATATAGCAGGGCATTTTGTGACAGACAGCTTAAAAGACTCCTAAGTCTAAGCACTTGACTGACACAATCATAAACAGCTTGAAGTTTGACTAGCAGTAGCACGCAAGCTACTTAGCCTAAACACAGCTATTTGTTGACATTTCCAAGAACACACAAGAACACTGACTAATGTTTATGATAGACAGCTTAAAAGACCTTCAGTTTTTGGCTGGCATTAGCAAGCTACTGTAAGTACACAAGCTAAGATAGACAGCTTGAAAAACTGTTAGTCTAAACATAGTTTTTGACTGGCATTAGCGCAAGCTAAGTACACAAGCTAAGAAAGGACATGGAGCCTATATATGGTCATAAACACACTTTTAACTGACATTAGCGCAAGCTAAGTACACAAGCTAAGAAATTTTTTCAAGGACAGGGAGCCAATATATGGTCGCAAACACACTTTTAACTGACATTAGCGCAAGCTAAGTACACAAGCTAAGAAATTTTTTCAAGGACAGGGAGCCCATATATGGTCGTAAACACACTTTTAACTGACATTAGCACAAGCTAAGCATACGAGCTATGATGGACAACCCAAAAGTGGCAATGACTAAATGAAGTCTCTGGAAATGAGCTCACAGTTCCTTCCTTATGAACAGATAAGCTTAATTGACACTTTTGACACCGTTGGAAGATCTTTGCCCATATTAGGCAGAACAGGAAGGAATTATACCTTAGCTATTGTTTAACATTATTACATCATCTTTTTAAGGAGCGCTCTATAAAAACCCAGAGTGATTGTGTGAACTTTGTGAGGCAATTAGGCTTTGACAATTGATCATACCGACGAGCCCCTCACCCATCCTTGGGATTTTCAGAGGTGACTTCTATACTATACATGGCAGGATTAAATACGATGATGTTCACCTGCTTCTGTAAACTCTAAAAATTGTAAGTAAAGATTCTGTTTTTAATATCCAATGCTCTTTTGACTCATTGTTTATGTGGAAAATCATTTTTTAAATAAGATTAGATCTGTCAAAACTTCACACAACTTAAATAAGTGTCAGAATACAAACTGTGACGGGAATATAGGGTTATATCTTCTATATACTCTTACAGTACATCTGTCTATATGTGTAGTCGCAGCAAAAGCAATTCCTTCCAGGATCAATAAAGTTTTTTTCTGATTGTGGTACTCACAGGCCCTGGGAGGTGTGCACCAGGAGGGTGATGAGGGTGGAGGTGGCAGGGCAGATGCAGTTGAGGGCCAGCAGAGCGTACTTGAACTCTTCCTCGCAAACCACATGGTCTGAGGGAAGAGAAAATGTTACACATCGATATGTCAGGTTTGTCTTGCACTACTTCTAGCTCCTTTGTTTGTGTGTACAATGTAATTACCTGCGAATTTGACATGAAATTTGTTCTCAGGTTTGAGGATCTGCACGTAAAGGGGGCACTTTGGAGCGAAGTCCTTCACTGCCCAAGCACGGAGAATGGTCTGGTGATCCTAGAACCACAAAATGTTCATTTAAAACTGATCCACCAATTACACCCTTGTATTTACACACATTCTCTGGGTACGTACAGCTGCAGTGCGGTCAACCTCACAGCGACTGCTCAAGATAAAGCAGGCCTCAGCATCGTCCAGCCTGGAAGAGGAGAACTGCTGTTCATCTTCTCAGTGTCCAGAGAATCATCGGCAGTCATCAAACATTTACACTCCACCACATGCTTCCATTCACTGGCCACTTTATTAGAAACACCTTGTCTTTTCATTCACTGGCCACATTATTAGAACGTCCTTGTGCTTCCACCACATGCTTTTGATCAGTGGGCACTTTATTAGAAATGCCTTGTGCTTCCACTCATTGACCACTTTAATAAGAACACCTCCGTTGTGCTCATGCACACATGGGCTACAATCTCTCACTGTACACCAGTAAATGGCATTGTGTTCCTTGCATTTACACTCAGCCTCACTTTATAGTTGTACCTGTAGAGAGCAGCAAATCCCATTTAAAGATGCTCTCTTAACTAAGTGCAGCATGCATTTTCTGCAGATATCAATACATGCTGCTCACCTGATGATATCAGGCATTTAAGCCCCACTGCATTATAATAATTCAATTTTCATCAAACCTGACAGGAAGCTGTTCACCATCTCAGTCCAACACAAACGGGAGGTTCCAGATCGCTCTGCCAATACTCACTTGGCCCTAAACAGGTCTTGGTCTTTGAGGGCAGAGCCCTGCAAGTAGATTACTCTCTGAGACCACAGGGGGATGTGCAGCACCCGGCGCACCTGAATGTCCATCTCCATCGGGCACAAGATGATGGCAAAGTAGTCCTGCAGTACACAGAAAATAATTACAGCATTTCTCAATTCAGAAGCTCTTCTCTGGGAATTTATATGAGCTGCATATAATAATGTGAGTATGGGACAGATATGTACTGAAATAATAATGTGAGTATGGGACAGATATGTACTGATATAATAATGTGAGTATGGGACAGATATGT